>JAREIK010001501.1:694884-730554 GCA_029783825.1 Sapria himalayana | reverse complement strand
TTCCTTTTTAAAAACAAAAAATTTATTATTTAGTAAAATATTTTATTTGATTTTGTTCATTTTAGATTTTGCAATTATATTTTAATTTATACATTCTTTTTAATAATAGTTTATTAATTATTTATTTATCATTATTATAATATCTATCAATAAAATAATTTATATTGAGTTTACATTATATATAATTATTAAGATTATTATAACTAAATATTATATTCACATTTAAAAAATATTAAAAATTATTATATTTTCGAAGTTTATAACCTTCAAAAATTAAAAATAAAACAAAAAATTAAATTTTTTGTTTTTTAATTATTTAAATTAAAACTATAAATGACTAAAGGCAGAAACACTTAAATCACTAAACCCGAGAACACATAAAAACCTAAACCATTAAAACTGTATATCCTGAATAGTAAATAATAAGTCTCACTTTTATTTGTATTCATTATAATTTTAAATATTCATTTTAATTATTTTTTAGTTTATTTTTATAGAATTATAAATTACAAAATATATTATGAGGAAGATAAATATAATTTAAATAATATACTTTTAAGAACAAAAAAAATAAACTTATAAAAAGAAGCAAAACATCATAAACATTATTATTTAGTAATTTATTTTACTTGGATTTTGAATAAATTTAGGTTTTGCAAATATATTTTAAAAAATATCTATCTTATTTATAATAGTTTATGAATTTATTTTTTGATCATTAATATAATATCTATCAATATAATTATTTATATAGAATTTATATGATATATAATTATTAATATTATCAAAACTAAATATAGTATTCACACCTAAAAATAATTTAAAAATTATTATATTTTCAATGGTTATAACCTTAACAAAAGAGAAAAAATAACAAAGAATGAATTTTTTTTATATTATTGTTTAAATAAAACTTATAAACCATTAAATACATAAACACATAAACCTCTAAACTCCTAAACCCCGAAGCCCCTAAATACTTAAACCTTTAAACTCATAAACCTTAAATATAATTTAATTAAATTATTGAAATATTAATTACAAAATAAATTATGAGTGATACAAATATAATTTAAATAATTTATTTTTCATCAAAAAAAATATAATCTTATAAATTGAGGCAACAACTAAAAAACAAAAATTATTATTTAGTAATAAATTTACTTTGATTTTTAATCATTTTAGTTTTTGTAATTAAATTTTAATTTATATCTATCATATTAATAATCGCTTATTAATTTGATTTTTGATAATTGATATCATATCTATCAATAAAATTGTTTATATTTAGTTTATATTATATATAATTATAATGATTATTATTTCTAAATATTGTAATAATAATTTTAAAAAATTTTAAAATTATTATATTTTCAAAGGTTATAATCTTTGTTTATATTGAATTTACATGATATATAATTATTAAGATTATTATGACTAAATATTATATTTACATTTGAAAATAATTTAAAAATTATTATATTTTTAAAATTTATCATCTTTTAAATATAGATAAAATCACAAAAATAAATTTTTTGATATTTAATTGTTTATATAAAACCTATAAACTACTAAATGCCTAAACGCTTAAATCATTAAACTCCGAAACCCCAAAACCCTTAAATACTTAAACATTTAAACCATCTTTAATGGTTTAAGTATTTATAAATAATATATAAATATCTATCAATAAATAATAATTTATTAATTGATTTTTTGATCATTATTATATTTATATTTATATTTAGTTTATTAATATCTATCAATAAAATTGTTTATTTTTAATATACATGATATATAATTATTAAGTTTATTATAACTAAATATTGTATTCACATTTGAAAAAAATTTAAAAATTATTATATTTACAAAGGTTATAACCTTCAAAATTGATAAAAAATTTTAAAATTAATTTTTTTGTTATTTCATTTTTAAAATAAAACATATAAACTACTAAATGCCTAAACACTTAAATCACTAAACTCCTAAACTCCTAAATACTTAAACCATTAAACCGGTATACCCTAAATAATTAATCATAAATCCCATTTTAAATTGTATTCATTATAATTTCAATATTCATTTTATTTATTTATTAGTTTATTTTTAAAGAAATATTAATTGCAAAATAAAATTATGAATGAGACAAATATAATTTAAATAATTTATCTTCGTCAAAATAATTTATAAGCTTATAAAAAGAATAAAAAATTTAAATATAAAAATTTATTATTTAGTAATATATTTTACTTTTATTTTGAATCGTTTTAGGTTTTGAAAATATATTTTAATTAATATCTATCTTATTAAAAATAGTTAATTAATCTATTTTATGATCAGTATTATAATATCTATCAATAAAATTATTTATATTGAATTTACATGATATTTTATTTTTATGATTATTATAATTAAATATTATATTAACATTTGAAAAAAAAAATTAAAAATTATAATATTTTCAATGGTTATAACCTTGAAAATGAGAAAAAATCATAAAAATAATTTTTTTGTTATTTAATTATTTAAATAAAACCTAAAAACCACAAAATACCTAAATAATTAAATTACTAAACTTTTAAACCGTGAAAATGCTCCACCACACACACATAGCGACGAACCAGGGTACACACGTGCACATATTCTTGTCCATTTTGGTGTAGCATTTAAAGGGGCCAGCAAGTCCCGGAAGTAGCCAGAAGTATGGACCACCAGCTTGAAGAGGGCCGCACTAGCAAGCCGGTATGATAACATTCAGACAACTGATGAGACCGAGCAAAGTGGTCGGGAGTAAACCCAGGAGTAGCTAGGAATGGGTCCCACTAGCCCTATCAGGCATCATAAAGGGCCATCCAACCATCGCCCAACAGGAATAGCGGGTAATCCATGATTAATTGGAGAGCCGGAAAATTCCGAAGCATCGCCAAGCAGGGCTAGTAAGCAATGGAGTCCACACCAGCCACACGGGAACAAAAGATTCAAACTTATAGTTTATGTTTGTAGTCTTATTTGTATTTTGGACTTTGTATGCACCATGTACTTGTAGAGACGGATCATGACATACTCACATACACAATCTTGTTTATTCTCTATGTAGCATGCAAAGAGGGCAACTAGACTCATGAGTATCTCTAAGTGGGGCCCACTAATGCATTTTGTAAATACACATTAAGCGATGCTACACTCTCGAGAGCAGAAGACCCATCTTTATAGCAATTTCTAATTTTACTTGTGTTCTAGCGTAGTTGTATGCATAGATAATTAGACTATGAGATGGACCTCATCACACATGCACACCGATGCATGCATATTTTTTGATATTTTTGTTGGTGCAACATACATCCACTTCTTGGAGCTCGAAAAGAAAGCATTCTAACCCAAGAGATACTCTTTTGAGGATCATTTGAGCAAAAAAATGTGGAATTAAGAGGTGAGAATGAATTGACAAAGTGCCGTAGATATGTACTTGTGGATTTTTGGGTATTCAGTTTTACATATATTTTATTGCATAGCAATGACATAGGCAAACGCTTGATGCTGCATGTCACACACATGCACAATTTTATATTTGCATAGTTTTAATATGGTGCATCATTCAGGTTCTTCCAAAATGCTTGGACAAATCCGAATGGATAGGACGTAGTCTACAAAATGACTCAATGCCAACTCTGAAGTCCGGGAATCCTTGGTGATTTTAGTTGTATCAATTCGCTTGGAATTATTATGCATTATGTTTTTTTATGTATTTTATGCATAGAATCATTAAGGTGCATAGGATTTGGCGGGCTGGCCTAAAATTAGTCAGCTTTTTAGTCTTTTGTAAGTTGTGTGCCTAAATGATTAAAACGTTTTATACATTTGAATATGATTCATTTACAACTTTTTGAGTATTGTGAGATTGTATACATGACTCATTTATTATAAAAAGAAAGAAATGATACTTTTCATATCCATGAGGATATAAAAAAATGGCTTACACATGCCAATAAAATAAATTTTTTTATTCTTGATTGAAAGAGAGCCCATACTTCTTGCTCGGCTAAAACCGCCCTAGGGCTAGTTTGTTCTAATAGGCTACAAGGTGGTTATTTTTTTAGCGGATAACTATGTTTTAAAAAAAGGGCTTTGACTGTGTGCATCAGAGAAATTTTAGAAGAAAATACTATATTCAATATAAATAGCACTCTCAACAACTAGCTATTTCAACAAATAGGGGTACAACTTTGGTTTAGTCTGTTAGCGTACATGAGTCAAATTACCTTAGATAGCCTAGTGATTCAACATCAAATATGATGAGACATAATAGTGATAAAGTAAATGCTCCTATTATTTTTGTTAGAGCTTTAGCAATCATTCTAGAGTTGAGAGAAGAACAAAATAAATTATTTTAATTTATTCAGTATAATTTTAATTTTTATTTTATTTATTTATCAGTTTATTTTTATAGAAATATTAATTACAAAATAAATTATTAGATAAATAGATCTAATTTAAATTAAACCAATATATCCTAAATAATAAAGAATAAATCTCATTCTTTTTTCATTTTAATTTTAAATATTAAAATTTAATTATCTATTTGTTTATTTTTATATAAATATTAATTACAAAATAAATTATGAGTTACACAAATATAATTTATAAAAATTATTTTTCATTAAAATAATATAGATAAACTTTTTAAAAGAAAAAAAAATTCAAAACAAAAAATTATTATATAGTAATATATTTTCCTTTGCTTCTGAATCATTTTAGGTTTTGTAATTATTTTATAATTGATATCTATCTTATTAATAATAGATTATTAAGTTATTTTTTGATCATTATTAGAATATTTATCAATAAAATAGTTTATAGTGAATTTATATGATATATAAATATAATGATTATTATAACTAAATATTTAATTTACTTTTGAGAAAAAATTAAAAATTATTATATTTTCAAAGGTTATAACCTTAAAAAATGAGAAAAAATAATAAAAATAAATTTTTTGTTATTTCATTTTTTAAATTAAACCTATAGATCATTAAATGCTTACTTACTTAAATCAGTAACCTCATAAATCCCGAAACCCCTAAATACATAAACCTTTTAACAACTATATACTACTTAATAAATAATAAATCTAATTTTTATTTCTATATATTATAATTTTAAATATTCATATTAATTATTTATAGTTTAATTTTTTAGAAAAATTAATTACAAAATAAATTTCGAGTGAGACATATTATTTAAATAATTTATTTTATTAAAAAAATATAAGCTTATAAAAAGAAGGCAAATTTTAAAAATTAAATATTATTATTTAATAATATATTTTGATTTGATTTTGAATCATTTTGTGTTATGTAAATATATTTTAATTAATATTTATATTATTAATAATAGTTTATTAATTTAATTTTTGATCATTATTATAATATCTATCATTAAAATTATTTATATTGAATTTATATGATATATAATTAGTAAGATTAATATAATTATACATGGTATTCACATTTCAAAATATTTTATAAATTATTTTTTTTCAAATGTTATAACCTTTGAAAATCAGAAAAAATCAAAAATAGAATTTTATATATTTATTATATAAATAAACCCTATAAACCACTAAATAATCAAACCATTAAACTGGTATACCATATATAATAAATCATAAATCTCATTTTAATTTGTATTCATTATAATTTTAAATATTCATTTTAATTATTTATTAGTTTATTTTGTATAGAAATATCAATCATAAAATAAATAATTAGTGAGACTATAATTTTAATAATTTATTTTTAATCAAAAAAAATAAGCTTATATAAAGAAGTAAAAATTTAAAAACAAAAATTTATTATTTAGTAATATATTTTACTTTTATTTTGAATCATTATATATAGGTTTTCCAATTATATTTTAATTGCAATCAATATTATTAAGAATAGTTTATTAATTTATTATTTGATCAATTTTATAATATCGAACAATAAATTTACTTATATTGAATTTAAATGTCTTATAATTATTAAGATTATTAAAACTAAATATTATATTTACATTTGAAAAAAATTTAAAAATTATTATTTTTCAAAGGTTATAACATTCAAAATGATAAAAAATCACAAAAATAATTTTTTTATTATTTTATTATATAAATAAAACTTATAAACCACTAAATGCCTAAACATTTAAATCTCTAGACTCCTAAAACCCAAAACCCCCTAAATACTTAAACCCTTAAACCTATATAACCTAAAAAATAAATAAGAAATCTCATTTTTATTTGTATTCATTATAATTTTAAATATTCATTTTAATTATTTTTTAGATTATTTTTATAGAAATATTAATTACATAATAAATAATAAGTGAGACATATATAATTTAAATAAATTATTTTGTATGAAATAAAATATAAGCTTATAAAAATAAACAAAATTTCAAAAATTTAAAGTTTTATTTAGTAATATAATTTAATTTGATTTTGAATTATTTTGGCTTCTGCAAATATATTTTAATTAATATCTATATTATTAATAATTGTTTATTAATTTATTTTTCGATCATTAAAATAATATATATTAATAAAATTTTTTATATTAAATTTACATCAAATATAATTATTAAGATTATTATAAATAAGTATTGCAATCATATTTTAGAAAGATTAAAAAATTATTATATTTTAAAAGGTAATATAACCTTTGATAATCACAAAAATTCATAAAAATAAATTTTTTGTTATTTTATTGATTAAATAAAACCTATAAACACATGAATGTGCAAACATATAAACAATAAACTCCTTAACCCTAAAACCACAAAAAACTTAAACCATTAAATAGGTATGCCCTAAATAATAAATCATAAATCTATTTTTATTAGTATTCATTATAATTTTAAATATTCATTTTAATTATTTATAAAATTAATTTTATAGAAATATTAATTACAAAATAAATTATAAGTGAAACAGATATAATTTAAATAATTTATTTTTCATCAAAATAATATATATGCTTATAAAATAAGGCAAAATTTTTAAAATAAAAAATTATTATTTAGTAATATATCTTATTTTGATTTTGAATCATTTTATATTCTACAATTATATTTTAATTTATATCATTCTTATTAATACTAGTTGATTAATTTATTTATTGATCATTATTATAATATTTATTAATAAAACTATTTATTTATTTAGTTTACATTATATATAATTATTAAGATTATTATAACAAAATATTATATTCACATTTAAAAAAAATTAAAATTATTATATTTTCAAAGGTTACAACCTTCAAAAATTAAAAAAATTCAAAAAATTAAATATTTTGTTTTTTAATTCTTTAGATAATAACTATAAATGACTAAAGGTCTAAACACTTAAATCACTAAACACCTAAACCCAAAAACACCTACATACTTAAACCATTAAACCGTGATATCCTGAAAAATAAATAATAAATCTCAATTTTATTTGTATTCATTATAATTTTATATAATTATTTTAATTATTTATTAGTTAATTATTATAGAATTATAAATTACAAAATAAATTATGAGTTAGACAAATTAATTTAAATAATTTATTTTTAGTAACAAAAATATAATGTTGTAAAAAAAGCAAAACATTAAAAAATTATTATTAAGTAATATATTTTACTTTGATTTTGAATAAATTTAGATTTTGCAAATATATTTTAAATAATATCTATCTTATTAATAATAGTTTATTAAATTTTATTAGATCATTATTATAATATCTAGCAATGTAATTATTTATATTGAATTTAAATGACTTATAATTATTATGATTATTATAACTAAATATTATATTTATTTTTGAAAAAAAATTAAAAATTATTATATTTTCAAAGGTTATAACCTTCAAAAATTAAAAAAATAATAAAAATAAATTTTTTGTTATATCATTGTTTAAATAAAAATTATAAACCACTAAATGCATAAACACATAAACATCTAAACTCCTATATACAAAAGAATCTAAATACTTAAATCTTTAAACTCATAAGCCTTAAATATAATTTAAATAATTTATTAAAATATTAATTACAAAATAAATTATTAGTGATACAAATATAATTTAAATAATTTTTTTTTCATCAAAAAAAAAATATAAGCTTATAAAAAGAAGCAAAAACTAAAAAAGATTATTATTTAGTAATATATTTTACTTGGATTTTGAATATTTTTAGGTTTTGCAATTATATTTTTAATTTATATCTATCATATTAATAATAGCATATTAATTTACTTTTTGATAATTGATATTATATCTATCAATAAAAGTGCTTATATTTAGTTTATATTATATATAATTATAATGATTATTATTAATAAATATTGTATTCACATTTTTAACAAATTTTAAAATTTTAATATTTTCATAGGTTATAACCTTTGAAAATGTGAAAAAATATGAAAAATAATTTTTTTGTTATTACATTGTTTAAATAAAACCTATATACCACTAAATTCCTAAAAACATAAATCACTAAAGTCATAAACGAAAAAACCTATAAATACTTAAAATATTAAACTGGTATACATTAATAATAATTCATAAATCTCATTTTGATTTTTATTCAGGTATAATTTTTAATTTTTATTTTAATTATATATCAGTTAATTTATATAGAAATATTAATTACAAAATAAATTATTAGTGAGACAGATCTTATTTAATTTAGATTGGTAACCCAAAATAATAAAGAATAAATCTCAATATTATTTTTTTCATTATAATTTTAAATATTCATTATAATTATTTATTTGTTTATTTTTATATTAATATTAATTATAAAATAAATTATGAATTAGACAAATATAATTTATATAAATTAATTTTTATCAAAAAAATAAGGATAAACTTTTTAACAAAAAAAAAATTTCAAAATAACAAATTATTATATAGTAATATATTTTGATTTCTTCTGAATCATTTTAGGTTTTTTTATTATATTTTAATTGATATCTATCTTATTAAAATTAAATTATTAATTTATTTTTTGATCATTTTTAGAATATTTATCAATAATATTGTTTATATTGAATTTATATGATATATAAATATAGTGATTATTATAACTAAATATTGAATTCACATTTGAAAAAAATTTAAAAATTATTATATTTTCAAATGTTATAACCTTTGAAAATATCAAAAAATAAAAAAAATTAAATATTTTGTTATTTTAATTTTTCAATAAAACCTATCAACCACTAAATGCATATAAAGTAAAACAAGTAAACTCTTAAGGCCCGTAATGCCTAAATACATAAACCATTAAACTGTTATATACTACTTAATAATTAAGAAATTTAATTTTTATTTCAATTTATTATTATTTTAAATATTCATTTTATTTATTTATAAGTTTATTTTATAGAAATATTTATTAATAAATAAATTATGAGTGACACAAATATAATTTAAATAATTTATTTTTAATCAAAAAAATATATATACGCTTATAAAAGAAGTAAAATTTTAAAAATTAAAAATTATTATCAAGTAATATTTTTTACTTTAATTTTGACTCAATTTGGGTTTTATAAATATTTTTTAATTAATATCTATCTTATTATTAATAGTTTATTAATTTAATTTTTGATCATTATTATAATATCTATCAATAAAATTGTTTATATTGAATTTATATGATATATAATTATTAAAATTATTATAACTAAATATTGTATTCACATTTCAAAAAATTTTAAATATTATTATATTTTCAAAGGTTATAACCTATGAAAATGACAAAAAATTACAAATTTTTTTTTGTTATTTTATTGTTTAAATAAAACCTACAAACCACTAAATGCCTAAAAACATAAATCGCTAAACTCCTAAACAATAAAACTTCTAAATACTTAAACACTTAAATTTCTATACGTTAATAATAAAGCATAAATCTCATTTTAATTTTTATTAAATGTACTTTAAAATTTTTATTTTAATTGTATTTCAATTTTTTTTATAGAAATATTAATTGCAAAATAAATTATTAGTGAGACAAATCTATTTTAAATAATTTATTTTTTATCAAAAAATATATATGTGCTTATAAAAAGAGGCAAAATTTTAAAAACAAAAATTTATTATTTTGTAATATATTTTATTTTGATTTTGAATCATTTTAGGTTTTACAATTATATTTTAATTTATATCATTATTATTAATAATAATTTATTAATTATTTATTGATCATTATTATAATATCTATTAATAAACATATTTATATTAAGTTTACATTATATATAATTATTATGAATATTATAACAAAATATTATATTAACATTTAAAAAAAAATTATTATATTTTCAAAGGTTAAAACCTTCAAAAATTTAAAAAAAATCAAAAAATTTAATTTTTTATTTTTTACTCTTTAAATTAAAACTATAAATTACTAAAGTCCCAAACACTTAAATCTTTAAACCCTAAAACACCTAAATACTTAACCCATTAAACTAGTATATTCTGAATAATAAATAATAAATCTCAATTTTATTTGTAGTCATTATAATTTTAAATATTCATTTTAATTATTTATTAGTTTATTTTTATAGAATTATAAATTAAAAATAAATTATGCGGAAGACAAATATAATTTAAATAATTTACTTTTAATAACAAAAATATAAACTTATAAAAAGAAGCAAAACATTAAAAAATTATTATTTACTATTATATTTTACTTTGATTTTGAATAAATTTATGTTTTGAAAATATATTCTAAAAATTATATATCTTATTAATAATAGTTTATTAATTTATTTTTTGAACATTAATATAATATCTATCAATATAATTATTTATATTGAATTAACATGATATATAATTATTAAGATTATCAAAACAAAATATAGTATTCATATATAAAAAAAATTAAAAAATTGTTATATTTTCAAAGGTTATAACCTTAAAAATTGAGAAAAAATAACAAAAATAAATTTTTTGTTATATCATTGTTTAAATAAAACTTATAAACCATTAATGCATAAATACATAAATCTATAAACTCTTAAACCCTGAAGCCCCTAAATTCCTAAACCATTAAACTCATAAACCTAAAATATAATTTAAATAATTTATAGAAATATTAATTATAATATAAATTATGAGTGATAACTATAATTTAACTAATATATTTTTCAACAAAATAATATATAAGCTTATAAAATGATGCAAAAACTAAAAAAAAATATTATTTAATAATAAATTTACTTTGATTTTGAATCATTTTAGGTTAAAAATTATTATATTTTCAAATGTTATGACATTTGAAAATTTGAATAAATATCAAAAATAATTTTTTTGTTATTTTATTGTTAAATAAAAGCTATAAACCATTAAATGCCTAATTACTTAAATCAATAACTTCTAAATCTTGTAAACCCTAAATATATAAATTTTTTAAATAGGTATATCCTAAATTATAAATAATAAATCTCATTTTTATTTTTTTCAATATAATTTTAAATATTCATTATAATTTTTTAATAGTTTATTTTTATATAAATATTAATTACTAAATAAATTGTAAGTTAGAAAAATATAATTTATATAAATTATTTTTCAACAAAAAAATATAGATAAACTTATTAAAAGAATAACAAAATTAAAAACAAAAAATTATTATATAGTACTACATTTTACTTTGTTTCTGAATTAATTTAGGTTTTTTAATTATATTTTTATTGATATCTAACTCATTAATAATAGATTATTAATTTATTTTTTGATCAGTATTAGAATATTTATCAATAAAAATATTTAGATTTAATATATATGATATAAAAATTTAATAATTATTATAACTAAATATTGTATTCACTTTTGAAAAAAATTTTAAAATTAATATATTTTCAAAGATTATAACCTTTGAACATGTGAAAAAACAAAAAAAAAATATTTTTTTTATTTCATTATTTAAATAAAACCTATAAATCACTAAATGCCAAACACTTAAATCACTAAACTACAAAATCCCAATACCCCTATATAGATAATCATTTAAACATGTATCCCCTAAATAATAATTAATAAATCTCATTTTTATTACTTTTCATTTTTATTTAAAAAATTCATTTTGATTCTTTAGTTTTTTATTTATATACATATATTAATTATAAAATAAATTATGAGTTAAAAATATAATTTATAAAAATTATTTTTCATCAAAAAATAGATAAGCTCATAAAAATAATAAAAACCTAAAAACAAATAATTATTATTAAGTAATAATAGTTGTTTGCTTTTGAATCATTTTAGGTTTTGATATTATATTTTAAGTTATATCAATCTTAT
Organism: Sapria himalayana; assembly: GCA_029783825.1. Lineage (NCBI taxonomy): Eukaryota > Viridiplantae > Streptophyta > Magnoliopsida > Malpighiales > Rafflesiaceae > Sapria > Sapria himalayana. Next base: position 718,217 of record JAREIK010001501.1, on the reverse strand, counting down.
CCATAATAGATTTTTAATTTATTTTTTGATAATTATTAGAATATCTATCAATAAAATTGTTTATATTGAATTTATATGATATATAATTATTATGATTATTATAAATAAATATTTATTCACTTTTGAAAAAAATTTAAAAATTATTATATTTTCAAAGATATCTTTGAAAATATCAAAAAATAATAAAAATTTTTTTTTTATTTTTTTTCTTAAATAATACCTATAAACCACTAAATGCATATATTGTTAAATCAGTAAACTCCTAAACCTCGTAATGCCTAAATACATAAACCATTAAACTGCTATAAACTAATTAATAATTAATAAATCTACTTTTTATTTCTATTTATTATAATTTTAAATAATCCTTTTAATTATTTATTAGTTTATTTTTGTTGAAATATTTATTACAAAATAAATTATGTGTGTGACAAATATAATTTAATTAATTTATTTTTAATAAAAAAAATATACGGTTCTAAAAGAAATAAAAATTTAAAAATTCAAAATTATTATCTAGTAATATATTTTACTTTAATTTTGAATCAATTTGGGTTTTGTAAATATTTTTTAATTAATATCTATCTTTTTATTAATAGTTTATTAATTTAATTTTTGATCATTATTATATTGTCTAACAATAAAATTGTTTATATTTAATTTATAAGATATATAATTATTAATATTATTATAACTAAATATTGTATTCACATTTCAAAAAATTCTAAATGTTATTATATTTTCAAAGGTTAACCTATGAAAATGTTAACAAATTATAGAACATTTTTTTGTTATTTTATTTTTATATATAAAACCTATAAACCACTAAATGCCTAAAAACATAATTGCTAAACTTCTTATGACAAAACCTTTAAATACTTAAACTATTAAACTGGTATACATTAATAATAAATCTTAAATCTCATTTTAATTTTTATTCAGTATTATTATAAATTTTTATTTTAATTATTTATCAGTTTATTTTTAATGAAATATTAATTATAAAATAAATTATTAGTGAGACGAATCTAATTTAAATTAAACCAGTATCCCTAAATAATAAATAATAAATAATAAATCTCATATATTTTTATTATAATATTTAATATTCATTTTAGTTATTTATTTGTTTATTTATATATAAATATTAATTACAAAATAAATTATGATTTTAAAAAATATAATTTATATAAATTATTTTTCATCAAAAAACTATAGATAAACTTATTTAAAGAAAAAAAAATTCAAAAACAAAAAATTATTATATTGTAATATATTTTTCTTTTCTTCTAAATAATTTTAAATTTTGTAATTATATTTTAATTAATATCTATCTTATTATTAATGGATTATTAATTTATTTTTTGATTATTATTAGAATATTTATCCATAAAATTATTTATATTGAATTTATATAATATATAAATATAATGATTAGCATAACTAAATATTGTATTCACATTTGAAAAAAATTTTAAATTATTATATTTTCAAAGGTTATAACCTTTGAAAATATTAAAAAAATAATAAAAATAATTTTTTTGTTATTTTATTTTTTAAATAAAACCTATAAACCACTCAATGTTAGGGGTGCTCATTGGACGGGATAGTATGGGGATTACAAATCTCCAGTCCCTTCCCACAGTTCAGATATTTTTTTTTGAAGATCCAGACCCGTCCCATAGGTTGAAAATATCGGGACGGGACGGGACGGAGATCGGGGATTTTGGGTAGGATAAAACAGTTCCGAGACGGAACTGAGTTCGGACATCTTTTATATTTATTTTTTTCAAACCAGCCAAGTTAGTTCATATCGAAACCTTTTGTTGTACCATTTATCATTCCTTAGTTATGTATCTTTCAAACTCAAATTGGGCCAATTTTGTTTTGTCAATTAGGCTGAATAACGCAAACGAGTTCCATTACCTTGTCAAAAGCTTTGATGTGTAGAAAAGGATAGAAATGTTAAATAGAATGGGACCGAGTTGTGTGCTTAATTTGGTATCAGTAATACTACATTTTGTTCAGCCGGGTGAAAGTTTACCATAATAGCAATACTACATTTTTTAAACAATTACTTAAAATATTAAGGAATAGCTAAAGATGACCACAAACATTGGTATCAGTAATTACTACTTAAGTAATTGCTAATATTAGGTAGGTTAATATAACAAAAAAATACAACTAATAACAACCATGATAATAATCATTTCAAAGGTTCGTCCCGGAACAGCAACAAAAGTCCAAACCCAATTAATTATCTCTTCTACAACTCCTCCCTTTTCTTCTTCCATTGTAGAAGGACAACTAGAGATCAAAATGTGTTAATCATGTAGACATAAATTTATAAGATGAAAGAGTAATAAATAACAAAATATTACCTTATAAAATTTAATACACCCATTCCAAATTTAGTTGGCCAACTATAGTTGGAAGAATATTTGGATCTTGTGACCCCTCTGAAAATTGTAATTGAACCATATTTTTATTAAATTGAAAGAATAAAATAAGTAAAAGTAAAATTAAAATTTACAAGATTTGTATACTAACCTGATTCATTATCATCAAGGTGTTGAACTAATTCTTCAATTTCAATAGGTTTGTTTGAGCTTCTCAACTAATCTTGTATACATATAAGAACTTCAACTGTAATAGGTGGTAAAGAACTCCTAAATTATCTAAAGTTCTACCCCCAGTGTTAAATGTAGATTCGTAGGCCAAAGTAAATGCTTGGATAGCAAATACATTTCTTGCTACATTTTCCAAAGAAGGATACCTAACCTCATTTACCTTCCACCAGTTTAGAAGATCAAAATCAATTCTATATTTTTCAAGTTTGTCCTCCAAGTACCTATCCAACTCTTCCAAAGCTGCAAATTCTTGATCTTTCTCCAATTCAAAAAACAAAATCATCAACATAAGTATCACTACCATCAAAGAAATCATCATTTTTCTTCAACACAGTAGAAGAGAAATCATCTTCTTTTGATTCATCTTCATTTAAATCTTTATAATCATCCATCATCTCATTTAAAGCATTTACAACCTTTTTCAGCAAATTTTTATCCAATTCCTCTCCATAATGCTAAGTGTACTTAACCTTGAGATATTTGAGCTTATATCTAGGATCCAACATTACTACTACAAAAAGCATAATATTTGTTGACTGAAGAGAACCCCAATATTTGTTGAATTTATGCCTCATTTTCATACCCATTTCAGACACCATTGTATCTCTACTATTTTCACAAAGCTCAATTTTTTTCAAAATTCGAATAATCTCATGAAAATAAACACTAGAGGTAGAATATTATGAGCCAGAAAATTTAGAAGTTACCTCATAAAAAGTTTTCAAGAAACGAGACAAAATTTTGGCGTTTGTTCAGTCTCTCTCAGTTGGAACGTTTGATCCAAACTCCTTCAAAGACCTTTTGTCTTTGTCCTCCAACTTATCAAATTCTTTTTGATATTTTATATCAGTTTGTAGCATAAATAAGGTGAATTCCAACTTGTAGGACAATCTAATTGCGATGAAGATCCATATGTCAAGTTTGCTTCTTCAACAAATAACTTAAACATAGCTAATCTTTTAGGACTGCTCCTCACATATTTCACCACACCTCTAATTTTTTGAATAGCACCATCAACTATTGCAATGCCATCTCTGACAATTAAGTTTAGGATATGAGCACAACATCTCATATGAAAATGCTCGCCTCTCAAAGGTAAACACTTTTCTTCACATGCCTTTTTTTTCAATTGTTCAAAATGCAACTTCATCATTTTATGCATTGTCAACAGTAATGAACATCAACTTTCTCAAACCCCATTCATTCATGCAAAACTCAATAGCATTTCTAATATTAACTCCAGAATGAATTTTAATTACACAAAAGTTCAAAAGCCTTTTATGCATATTCTATTGAGAATCAATGAAATGAATAGTCAAACTTATATAAGAGAAATTTTGAATGCTAGTCCAAGTGTCGGTAGTCAATGAAACTCTACAACAATGAGATGATATACTATCAAATAATTTCTTCTTTTCCTTCACAAACAAAGAAAAATAATCCCTTAGTGTAGAGTGCATAGATGAAATTTTAAATTGAGGCACACTTATTTCACAAAACTCCTTAAACTCATCCCTCTCAACAAAAGAAAAAGGCAATTCATATTTTATGATAATTTTCACCAAAGCCTCCTTAACTAGTTGTTGATCAAATTGCCAACAAGTTAATTTGGTATTCTCTGAACTAGTACCTTTAATGAAACACAACAAAGATTGTGACTTGTCTTTACCTTGTGAGCTTCAATTAATTCTTTTTTGTGTGGAATTTTCCTACAAGTCTCTCTCAAGTATTTTTATAAACCCGAACTACCTTGATCACTGTTTGCCAAATATTCTTTCCTACACCATATACAAGCTGCCCTACTAGTTTCATTTCTCTATGAATCAACTAATATCTCATAAGTTTCCCAAACAGCAGACTTATACTTTTTATGAGCTTGAGGTTCAAATGTACATTGTCTTTCTTTTAAAATTGGAATTGACCTGCCATAACAATACGAGGGTTCGTGAAAGGATGATGATTTGATTTACCAGTACTTTGATCATTTGAGATGTGATCATCTTCAATTTATTGTAATTTTTGTTTACTGCTAGATTGTGCCATCTTCATTGCCATTAATTAATATGATATGCTATGCATAAATACATATAAATATTTCAAACAAGCAAGCTCTACAAAACTGACTGTAACACATTTAGCCCACTCATTAGGCCCAACCACAACACCACAACGAATACTCAACAAAACTGACTGAGCCACATAATAATAATAATTAATCACTCAATTCTGGTTAGAAAAACAAACCAAAAGGCTGGTGGCATCTGACACATGGTTGTGGTAACCAGAAGTGCGACGAAAAAAGGGCTGGACATAACTGAACACTTCGGTTCAGGTCGCGAATCTCCGAGTCCCATGAGCAACCCTATAGGGTGCATATAAAATTAAATCAGTAAACTCCAAAACCCCATAATGCCTAAATACATAAACCATTAAGCTGCTATATACTACTTAATAATTAAGAAATCTAATATTTATTTCAATTTATTATTATTTTAAATATTCATTTTATTTATTTATAAGTTTATTTTATAGAAATATTTATTACAAAATAAATAATGAGTGCGACAAATATAATTTAAATAATTTATTTTTAATCAAAAAAAAATATACGCTTATAAAAGAATTAAAATTTTAAAAATTAAAAATTATTATTCAGTAATATTTTTTACTTTAATTTTGACTCAATTTGGGTTTTGTAAATATTTTTTAATTAATATCAATCTTTATATTAATAGTTTATTAATTTAAATTTTAATCATTATTATATTATCTATCAATAAAATTGTTTATATTGAATTTATATGATATATAATTATTAATATTATTATAACTAAATATTGTATTCACATTTCAAAAAAATTTAAATATTATTATATTTTCATAGGTTATAATCTTAAAAAATTAGAAAGAATACAAAAAATAAATTTTTTGTTATTTCTTTTTTAAATAAAACCTATAGACCACTAAATGTTTACTTACTTAAATCAGTAGCTCATAAAACCCGAAACCCCTAAATACATAAACCATATAACAGCTGTATACTACTTAATAAATAATAAATCTCATTTATATTTTTATTTATTATAATTTTAAATATTCATTTTTATTATTTATATTTTAATGTTTTAGAAAAATTAATTACAAAATAAAATTCGAGTGAGACATATAATTTAAATAATTTATTTTTAATCATAAAAAAATATAAGCTTATAAAAAGATGAAAAATTTTAAAAATTAAATATTATTATTTAGTAATATATTTTTATTTGATTTTAAATCATTTTGTGTTATGTAAATATATTTTAATTAATATTTATATTATTAATAATAGTTTATTAATTTAATTTTTGATTATTATTATAATATCTATCATTAAAATTATTTATATTAAATTTATATGATATAAAATTTATAAGATTAATATAATTATACATGGTATTCACATTTCAAAAGATTTTAAAAATTATTCTATTTTTAAAGGTTATAACATTTGAAAATCTAAAAAAAATCAAAAAAAAAATTTTTATTTTTATTATATAAATAAAAGCTATATACCACTAAATGCCTAAAAACATAAATTGCTAACCTTCTAAACAACAAAACCCCTAAATAATCGATTCTTTAAACTGATATACCATATATAATTGTTGGACAATTATGCTTCCACGGTAGTGAGATTGAGATACAGAAAAACTAAAATAACAGAAAACAAGCAATATATATATCCCAATTCAGCAACTATTCATGATAGAATCAAAAAATGACAAATAAACACCGAAAATAACGTGGTTCGCTAGTCACTCAGTACGACTAGCTAAATCCACCAGAAAATGCTTATGTGTTACAGATTAAAGCAACAGAAATGTCTTACAGTATGCAGCACATAGAATAGTGGCGATAAATCACACAGAGAGAAGAGAGAGAGATGATAAACAGTTCCATGGGTCCAAAAATAGCCACCCGAAAATAAAATTACAAAACATTTTATATTAAAATTTCTCTCGGTTCATTTAACCGGAGAGGGTCGGATCATGAGATGGGTCAGGCTCTGCTCCAATTTCCGCCCGATATACGGTCAACGAGACCTTCATAATTGTGCTACTGCTACATCCCCAGCCTCTTAATAATTCCTTTCCTACACTTACATGAAAATATTAAAAAAGAATAAATATTTGGTTATACAATCAGATTATCAAACAATAAATTATATATACAGCAATAATAAATCATAAATCTCATTTTAATTTGTATTCATTATAATTTTAAATAATAATTTTAAATATTTATTAGTTTATTTTTTATATAAATATTAATTACAAAATAAATAATTAGTCAGACAAATATAATATTAATAATTTACTTTTAATAAAAAAAATATAATCTTATAAAAAGAAGTAAAAATTTAAAAACTAAAAATTATTATTTGATAATAAATTTTACATTGATTTTGAATTATTTTAGGTTTTGTAATTATATTTTAATTTATATCTATCATATTAATAATAGTTTATTAATTTATTTTTTGATAATTGATATCATATCTATCAATAAAATTATTTATAATTAGTTTATATTATATATAATTATAATGATTATTTTTATTAAATATTTTATTCACATTTTAAAAAAATTTTAAAATTATTATATTTTCAAATGTTATAACCTTTGAAAATATTAAAAATAACAAAAATAATTTTTTTGTTATTTCATTGTTTACAAAAATTTTATAAACTACTAAATGCTTAAATACTTAAATCAATAACTCCTAAATCTCGAAAACTCTTAATAGATAATCATATTGAGCAGGTATACCCTAAATAATAAATAATAAATCTCAATATTATTTTTTTAATTATAATTTAAAATATTATTATAACTAAGTATTGTATTCACATTTCAAAAAAGTTTAAATATTATTATATTTTCAAAGGTTATAACCTATGAAAATGAGAAATAATTAAAGAAATTTTTTTTGAAATTTTATTTTTTTAAATAAAACATATAAACCACGAAAAGCCTAAAAACATAAATCGCTAAAATTCTAAATGAAAAAACCTCTAAATACTTAATCCTTTAAACTAGTATATAGTAATAATAAATTATAAATCTCATTTTAAATTTTATTCAGTATAATTTTAAATTTTTATTTTAAATATTTATCAGTTTATTTTTATAGAAATATTAATTACAAAATAAATTATTAGTGCGAAATATCTAATTTAAATTAAACAGGTATCCCTAAATAATAAATAATAAATCTCATTTTTTTTCATTATAATTTTAAATATTCATTTTAATTATTTATTTGTTTATTTTTATAAATATATTAATTACAGAATAAATTATGAGTTAGAAAAATATAATTTATATATATTATTTTTCATCAAAAAAATATAGTAAAACTTTTTAAAAGAAAAAAAAATTCAAAACAAAAAATTATTAAATAGGAATATATTTTTCATTGCTTCTGAATCATTTTAGCTATTGTAATTATATTTTAATTCATATCTATCTTATTAATAATAGATTATTAATTTAAATTTTGATCATTATTAGAATATTAATCAATAAAATTATTTATATTGAATTTATATGATATATAAATATAATGATTTTTATAACTAAAGATTGTATTCACTTTAAAAAAAATTTAAAATTTATTGTATTTTCAAAGGTTATAACCTTTTAAAATATCAAAAAATAACAACAATAAATTTTTTGTTATTTTATTTTTTAAATAAAACTTATAAACCACTAAATGCATATATAGGTAAATTAGTAAACTCCGAAATACATAAACCATTAAACCACTACATACTACTTAATAATTAATAAATCTAATTTTTATGTTATTTATTATAATTTTAAATATTGATTTTAATTATTTATAAGATTATTTTTATAAAATATTTATTACAAAAAAATTATGATTGCGACAAATATAATTTAAATAATTTATTTTTAATCAAAAAAAATATATACACTTATAAAAGAAGTAAAAATTTAAAAATTAAAAATTATTATATAGTAATATATTATAGTTTAATATTGAATTGATTTGGGTTATGTAAATAATTTTTAATTAATATCTATCTTATTATTAATAGTTTATTAATTTAATTTTTGATCATTATTATATTATCTATCAATAAAATTGTTTATATTGAATTTATATGATATATAATTATTAATATTAAAATAACTAAATATTGTATTCACATTTCAAAAAATTTTAAATATTATTATATTTTCAAAGGTTATAACCTATGAAAATGGGAAAAAAATACAAATTTTTTTTTGTTATTTTATTGTTTAAATAAAACCTATAAACCTTTAAATGGCTAAAAACATAAATCACTAAACTCCTAAATGACAAAAACCTTTAGATACTTAAACCATTAAACATGTGTACATTTACAAAAAATCATAAATCTCAATTTAATTTTTATTAAGTAAAATATTAAATTTTTATTACAATTATTTATCAGTTTATTTTTATAGAAATATTAATTACAAAATAAATTATTAGTGAGATAGATCTAATATAAATAATTTATTTTTCATCAAAAAAAATATATATCTTCATAAAAAGATGCACTGATTTAAAAAAAAAGATTTATTATTTAGTAATATATTTAATTTTTTTTTGAATCATTTTAGATTTTGTAATTATATTTTAATTTATATAATTCTATTTAATAATAGTTTATTAATTTTTTAATGATCATTATTATAATATGTATTAATAACATTATTTATATTATGTTTACATTATATATAATTATTAAGATTATTATAACTAAATAATATATTCTCATTTTAAAAAAATAAAAAATTATTATATTTTCAAAGGTTATAACCTTCAAAAATTAAAAAAAATCAAAAAATTAAATTTTTTATTTTTTCATTCTTAAAATAAAAACTATAAATCACTAAAGGGCTAAACACTTAAATCACTAAACCCCATAACACCTAAATACTTAAACCATTAAATTAGTATATCCTAAATAATAAATAATAAATCTCAATTTTATTTGTATTCATTATAGTTTTAAATATTCATTTTAATTATTTATTAGATTATTTTTATAGAATTATAAATTAAAAATAAATTATGAGGAAGACAAATATAATTTAAATAATTTACATTAAATAAAAAAAATATCAACTTATAAAAAGAAGCAAAACATCAAAGAATTTATTATTTAGTAATATATTTTATTTTGATTTTGAATAAATTTACGTTTTGCAAATATATTTTAAATAAAATCTTTCTTATTAATAGTAGTTTATTAATTTATTTTTTGATCATTAATATAATACTATCAATATAATTGTTTATATTGAATTTCCATAATATATAATTATTAGGATTATCATAACTGAATATAGTATTCACATATAAAAAAAATTTTAAAATTGTTATAATTTAAAGGTTATAACCTTCAAAAATGATAAAAAATAACAAAAATAAATTTTTTGTTATATCATTAATTAAATAAAACTTATAAACCATTAAATGCGCAAACACATAAATCTCTAAACTCCTAAACCCTGAAGCCCCTAAATACGTAAACCTTTAAACTCGTAAACCTTAAATATAATTTAAATAATATATTGAAATATTAATTACAAAATAAATTATGAGTGATACAAATATTATTTAAATAATATATTTTTCATCAAAAAAATATATAAGCATATAAAAAGAAGCAAAAACTAAAAAACAAAAATTATTATTTAGTAATAAATTTTTCATAGTTTTTGAATGATTTTACGTTTTTTAATTATATTTTAATTTATATCTATCATATTAATAATAACACATTAATTTATTTTTTGATAATTGATATCATATATATCAATAAAATTGTTTATATTTAGTTTATATATTATATAATTATAATGATTATTATTAGTAAATATTGTATTCACATTTTAAAAAAAAATTAAAATTATTATATTTTCAAAGGTTATAAACTTTGAAAATGTTAAAAAATATCAAAAATATATTTTTTTGTTATTTCATTGTTTAAATAAAACCTATAAACCACTAAATGCCTAAAAACATAAATCGCTAAACTTTTAAATAACAAAACCTCTAAATACTTAAACTATTAAACTGGTAAACATTAATAATAATTCATAAATCTCATTTTAATTTTTATTCAGTATAATTTTAAATTTTTATTTTAATTATTATCAGTCTATTTTTATAGAAATCTTAATTACCAAATAAATTAGTAGTGAGACAGATCTAATTTAAATTAGACTAGTATACCCAAAATAATAAAGAATAAATCTCAATATTATTTTTTTTCATTATAATTTTAAATATTCATTTTAATTATTTATTTGTTTCTTTTTATATAAATATTAATTAAAAAATAAATTATGAGTTAGACAAATATAATTTATATAAATTAATTTTCATTAAAAAAATATGGATAAACTTTTTAAAACAAAAAAAATTTCATAACAATAAATTATTATATAGTAATATATTTTGATTTCTTCTGAATCATTTTAGGTTTTGTAATTATATTTTAATTGATATCTATCTTATTAATAATACTTTATTAATTTATTTTTTGATCATTTTTTGAATATTTACCAATAATATTGTTTATATTGAATTTACATGTGATATAATTATAAAGATTATCATAACTAAATATTATATTTACATTTGAAAATAATTTAATAATTTTTATATTTTTAAAGGTTATCATCTTTGAAAATTAGATAAAATCACACAAATAAATTTTTTGTTATTTTATTATTTATATAAAACCTATGAACTACTAAATGCCTAAATGCTTAAATCATTAAACTCCTAAACACCAAAACCCCAAAACCCAGAAATACTTAAACATTTAAACCATCTTTAAAGGTTTAAGTATTTATAAATAATATATAAATATCTATCAATAAATAATAGTTTATTAATTTATTTTTTGATCATTATTATATTTATATTTATATTTAGTTTATTAATATATATCAATAAAATTGTTTATTTTTAATTTACATGATATATAATTATTATGTTTATCAAAACTAAATATTGTATTCACATTTGAAAAAAATTTAAAAATTATTATATTTACAAAGGTTATAACCTTCAAAATTGATAAAAAATTTGAAAAATAATTTTTTTGTTATTTCATTATTTAAATAAAACATATAAACTACTAAATGCCTTAACACTTAATCACTAAACTACTAAATACTTAAACCATTAAACTAGGTATACCCAAAATAATTAATCATAAATCTCGATTTTTATTTGTATTCATTATAATGAATGAATAAATAATTATAATGAATATTTTAAATTATATTGAAAAAAATAATATTGAGATTTATTATTTATTTTTTAGGGTATACTGGATTAAAATGATTATCTCTTTAGGGTTTTCATGATTGAGTAGTTATTTAATTAAGTATTTAGGCATTTAGTGGTTTATAAAATTTATTTAAACAATGAAATAACAAAAAAATTAATTTTGTTATTTTTTGACATTTTCAAAGTTTATAACATTTGAAAATAAATAATTTTAATTTTTTTTTAAATGTTAATAAAATATTTAGTAATAATAATCCTTATAATTATATATAATATAAACTAATTATAAATAATTTTATTGATAGATATGATATCAATTATCAAAACATAAATTAATAAATTATTATTAATATGATAGATATAAATTAAAATATAATTACAAAACCTAAAATGATTCAAAATCAAAGTAAAATTTATTACTAAATTTTACTTTTTTATTTTTAAATTTATACTTCTTTTAATAAGATTATATTTTTTTTTATTAAAAGTAAATTATTAATATTATTTTTGTCTGACTAATTATTTATTTTATAATTAATAATTATATAAAAAATAAACTAATAAATCTTTAAAATGAATATTTAAAATTATAATGAAAACAAATTAAAATGAGATTTAAGATTTATTATTGCTGTATATGTAATTTATTTTATGATAATCTGTTTATATAACCAAATATTTTTTCTTTTTTAATGTTTTCATGTAAGTGTAGGAAAGGAAATATTAAGAGGCCGGGGATGCAGCAGTAGCACAATAATGGAGGTCTTAGTGACCGGACAGCGGGATGAAATTGGAGCAGAGCCTGACCCATCTCATGGCCCGACCCGCTCCGGTTAAATGAACCAGAGAAAAATTTTAATATAAAATGTTTTGTAATTTTATTTTAGGGTTGCCATTTTTGGACCCGTGGAACTATTCATCATCTCTCTCACTTCTCTCTGTGCGATTTATCGCGACTATTCTGTGTGCTGCATACTGTAAGACATTTATGTTGTTTTAATCTGTAATGCATAAGCATTTTCTAGTGAATTTAGCTAGTCAGACTAAGCGACTACCGAACCACGTTATTTTCGGTGTTTATTTCTCGTTTTTTGATTCCATCAAGGATGGTTGTTGAATTGGGATATATATATTACTTGTTTTATGTTGTTTCTGTGTTTCTGTATCTGAACTCACTACCATGGAAGCACAATTTCCCAATAATTATATATGGTATACCAGTTTAATGAATCGATTATTTAGGTGTTTTGTCATTTAGGAGTTTAGCAATTTATGTTTTTAGGCATTTAGTGGTATATAGGTTTTATTTATATAATAAAAATAAATTTTTTTTTGATTTTTTTTATATTTTCAAAGGTTATAACCTTTGAAAATACAATTATTTTTAAAATCTTTTGAAATGTGAATACCATGTATAATTATATTAATCTTATTAATTATATATCACATAACTTCAATATAAATAATTTTAAATATATATATTATAATAATGATCAAAAATTAAATTAATAAACTTTTATTAATAATATAAATATTAATTAAAATATATTTACATAACACAAAATGATTCAAAATCAAATAAAATTATATTACTAAATAATAATATTTAATTTTAAAATTTTTCCATATTTTTATAAGCTTATATTTACTTATGATTAAAATAAATTATTTAAATAATATCTGTCGCACTCGAAATTTATTTTGTAATTAATTTTTCTAAAAATTAAAATATAAATAATTAAAATGAATATTTAAAATTATAATAAATAAAAATAAAACTGAGAATTATTATTTATTAAGTATTATACAATTGTTATAAGGTTTATGTATTTAGGGGTTTCAGGTTTTATGAACTACTGATTTAAGTAAGTAAACAATTAGTGGTCTATAGGTTTTATTTAAAAAAGAAATAACAAAAAATTTATTTTATGTATTATTTCTCATTTTTTAAGATTAAAACCTTTGAAAATATAATAATTTTTAAATTTTTTTCAAAAGTAAATACAATATTTATTTATAATAATCATAATAATTACATATCATATAAATTCAATATAATCAATTTTATTCTTTGATATTCTAATAATTATCAAAAAATAAATTAAAAATCTATTATGAATACGATTGATATTACTTAAAATATAATATCAAAACCTAAAATGATTCAAAAGCAAAGCAAAAATTTTACTTAATAATAATTATTTGTTTTTAAATATTTATTCTTTTTATAAGCTTATCTATTTTTTGATTAAATAGATTTTTATAAATTATATTTTTAACTCATAATTTATTTTATAATTAATATATATATATATATATATATATAAATAAAAATCCTAACAATCAAAATGAATTTTTTAAATTATAATGAAAACAAATAAAAATGAGATTTATTAATTATTATTTAATGTATACCGGTTTAAAAAATTATCTATATAGGGGTATCGGGATTTTGTAGGTTAGTGATTTAAGTGTTTAGGCATTTAGTGATTTATAAGTTTTATTTAAACAATGAAATAACAAAAAAAATATTTTTTTTTATTTTTTCACATGTTAAACGGTTATAATCTTTGAAAATATAAAAATTTTAAAACATTTTTTCAAAAGTGAATACAATATTTAGATATAATAATTATTAAATTTATATATCATATAAATTCAATTTAAACATTTTTATTGATAAATATTCTAATAGTGATCAAAAAATAAATTAATAATCTATTATTAATAAGTTATATATCAATTAAAATATAACTACAAAACCTAAAATGATTCAAAAACAAAGCAAAATATATGACTATATAATACATTTTTGTTATTAATTTTTTTTATTTTATTAAGTTTATCTATATTTAATTGTTGAAAAATAATTTATATAAATTATATTTGTATAACTTATAATTTATTTTGTATTTAATATTTATATAAAAATAAACAAATAAATAATTAAAATGAATATTTAAAATTATAATGAAAAAAATAAAAATGAGATTTATTATTTATTATTTAGGATATACATGTTTTAAAAATTTATCTATTTAGGGTTTTCGAGATCTAGAAGTTATTGATTTAAGTATTTTGGCATTTAATGGTTAATAGGTTTTATTCAAACAATGAAATATCAAAAAATTTATTTTTGATATTTTTTCAAATTTTCAAAGGTTATAACATTTCAAAATATAATAATTCTGAAATTTTTTAAAAATATGAATACAATATTTAGTAATAATAATTATTATAACTATATATAATTTAAACTAAATATAAACAATTTTATTGATAGATATTATATCAATTATCAAAAAATAAATTAATAAACTATTATTAATATGATAGATATAAATTAAAATATAATTAAAAAACCTAAAATAATTCAAAATCAAAGTAAAATTTATTACTAAATAATAATTTTTTTTTTGTTTTTTGCATTATTTTATAAGCTTATACGTTTTTTTGATGAAAAATATATTATTTAAATTATATTTGTATCACTCATTATTTATTTTGTAATTAATATTTCTATAAATTATTTAAATTTTATTTAATGTTTACGAGTTTAAAGATTTAAGTATTTAGGGGCTTCGGGGTTTAGGAGTTTATATATATATGTATTTAGGCATTTAATTGTTTATAAGTTTTATTTAAACAATGATATAACAAAAAATTTATTTTTGTTATTTTTTCTCATTTTTGAAGTTTATAAACTTTAAAATATATCAATTTTTAAATTTTTTTTATATGTGAATACTATATTTAGTTATGATAATCTTAATAATTATATATCATGTAAATTCAATATAAATAATTATATTGAAATATATTATATTAATGATCAAAAAATAAATTAATAAACTATTATTAATAAGATAGATATTATTTTAAATATATTTGCATAATGTAAATTTATTCAAAATCAAAATAAAATATATTACAAAATAATAATTTCTTTGATGTTTTGCTTCTTTTTATAAGTTTATATTTTTTGTTATTAAAAGTAAATTATTTAATTTATAATTCTATAAAAATAAACTAATAAATAATTAAAATGAATATTTAAAATTATAATGAATACAAATAAAATAGATATTTATTATTTATTATTCAGGATATACTAGTTTAATGGTTTAAGTATTTAGGTATTTTGGGGTTTAGTGATTTAAGTGTTTAAGCCTTTAGTAATTTATATAGTTTTTATTTAAAGAATGAAAAAATAAAAAAATAAATTTTTTGATTTTTTTTAATTTTTGAAGGTTATAAGCTTCGAAATAATAATAATTTTTAATTTTTTTAAATGTGAATAAAATATTCAGTAATAATAATCTTAATAATTATATATAATGTAAACTCATTATAAATAATTTTATTAATATATATTATAATAATGATCAATAAAAAATTAATAAACTATTATTAATAAGAATGATATAAATTATAATATAATTGCGAAATCGAAAATGATTCAAAATAAAAATAAACTATATTACTAAATAAATAAATAATAAATTTTTGTTTTAAAAATTTTGCCACATTTTATAAGGATATATATTTCTTTGATGAATAATAAATTATTTAAATTAGATCTTCCTCACTAATAATTTATTTTGTAATTAATATTTCTATAAAAAAAACTGATAAATAATTAAAATTAAAATTTAAAATTATACTTAATAAAAATTAAATTGAGATTTATGATATCTTATTAATGTACATCGGTTTAATAGTTTAAGTATTTAAAGGTTTTGTTGTTTAGAAGTTTAGAAATTTATGTTTTTAGGTATTTAGTGGTTTATAGGTTTTATTTAAACAATAAAATAACAAAAAAATTCGTAATTTTTTATCATTTTCATAGGTTATAACCTTTGAAAATATAATAATATTTAAAATTTTTTGAAATGTTAATACAATATTCAGTTATAATAATATTAATAATTATATATCATATAAATTCAATATAATCAATTTTATTGATAGATAATATAATAATGATCAAAATTTAAATTAATAAACTATTAATAAAAGATTGATATTAATTAAAAAATATTTACAAAACCCAAATAGATTCAAAATTAAAGTAAAATATATTACTGGATAATAATTTTAAATTTTTAAATTTTTACTTCTTTTATAAGCATATATTTTTTTTGATTAAAAATAAATTAATTAAAA
The DNA here is from genome assembly GCA_029783825.1 of Sapria himalayana. Taxonomy (NCBI): domain Eukaryota; kingdom Viridiplantae; phylum Streptophyta; class Magnoliopsida; order Malpighiales; family Rafflesiaceae; genus Sapria; species Sapria himalayana. The sequence continues at coordinate 701,072 of JAREIK010001501.1, read as the reverse complement.
CATATATGTCTCTCTCATAATTTAATTTATAATAAATATTTCTATAAAAATAAACTAATAAATGATTAAAATAAATATATAAAATTATAAAAAATAGATATAAAAATTAGATTTATTAATTATTAGTTATTATATATTGGTTTAATGGTTTATGTATTTAGGTATTACAGGGTTTAGGAGTATATTGATTTAATTGTGTATGCATTTAGTGGTTTATAGGTTTTATTTAAAAAATAAAATAACAAAAAATTTATTTTTATTATTTTTTGATATTTTCAAAGGTTATAACCTTAGAAAATATAATAATTTGTAAATTTTTTTAAAAAGCGAATTCAATATTTAGTTATAATAATCATTATATTTATATATTATATAAATTCAATATAAAGAATATTATTGATAAATATTCTAAAAATGATCAAATAATAAATTAATAATCTATTATTAATAATATAGATATGAATTAAAATATAATAAAAAAACCTAAAATGATTCAGAAGAAATCAATATTTAAAATTATAATAAATAAAATAAAAATTAGATTTATTAATTATTAAGTAGTATATAGCTGTTTAATGGTTTATGTATTTAGGAGTTTACTGATTTACCTATATATGCATTTAGTGGTTTATAAGTTTTATTTAAAAAATAAAATAACAAAAAAATTATTGTTGTTATTTTTTGATATTTTCAAAGGTTATAACCTTTGAAAATAAAATAAATTTTAAATTTTTTTTAAAGTGAATAAAATCTTTAGTTATAAAAATCATTATATTTATATATCATATAAATTCAATATAAACAATTTTAGTAATTAATATTCTAATAATGATTAGAAAATAAATTAATAATCTATTATTAATTAGATAGATATCAATTAAAATATAATTACAAAACATAAAATGATTCAGAAGCAAACCAAAATATATAACTATATAATAATTTTTTGTTTTGTAATTTTTTTTATTTTAATAAGTTTATCTATATTTTTTTGATTAAAAATAATTTAAATAAATAATATTTGTCTAACTCATAATTTATTTTTTAATTAATATTTATATAAAAATAAACAAATAAATAATTAAAATGAATTTTTAAAATTATAATGAAAAAAAAATTAGATTTATTATTTATTATTTAGGGTATACCGGTTTAATTTAAATTATATCTGTCTCACTAATAATTTATTTTATAATTAATATTTCTATAAAAATAAACTGATAAATAATTAAAAATAAAATTTAAAATTATACTGAATAAAAATTAAAATGAGATTTATGACTTTATTATTAATGTATACCAATTTATTAGTTTAAGTAATTAGAGGTTTTTTAGTATAGGTGTTTAGTGATTCATGTTTTTATGCATTTAGTGGTTTATAGGTTTTATTTAAACAATAAAATAACAAAAAAAAATTGTAATTTTTTGTCATTTTCATTGGTTATAACCTTTGAAAATATAATAATATTTAATATTTTTTGAAATGTGAATACAATAATTAGTTATAATAATTTTAATAATTATATATATTATAAATTCAATATTAATTAATGTTTTTGATCGATATTATTTAATAATCAAAAATTAATTTAATAAACTATTAATTAATAATTATCATTATAATTATATATAATATAAACTAAATATAAACAATTTTATTCATAGATATGATATCGATTATCAAAAAATAAATTAATATGTTATTATTATTATGATGGATCTAAATTAAAAAATATTTACAAATCCCAAATTGATTCAAAATCAAATTAAAAAATATAATTGGATAATTATTTTTAATTTTTAAATTTTTACTTCTGTATATATTTTTTTAACTAAAAATAAATTAATTAAATTATAGTTGTTACACTCATAATTTATTTTGTAATAAAAATTAATTTAAAAATAAACTAATAAATAATTAAAATGAATATTTAAAATTATAATAAATTGAAATAAAAATTAGATTTCTTAATTATTAAGTAAAATATAGCGGTTTAATGGTTTATGTATTTAGGCATTACGGGCTTTTGGAGTTTATTGATTTAACTGTGTATGCATTTAGTGGTTTATAGGTTTTATTTAAAAATTAAAATAACAAAATATTTATTTTTATTATTTTTTTATATTTTCAAAGGTTATAACATTTGAAAATATAATAATTTTTAATTTTTTTCAAATGTGAATTCAATATTTAGTTATAATAATCATTATATTTATATATCATATAAATTCAATATAAACAATAATATTGATAAATATTCTAATAATGATCAAAAAATAAATTAATAATCTATTATTAATAAGATAGATATCAATTAAAATATAATTACAATACCTATAATGATTCAGAAGCAAAGCAAATTATATTACTATATAATAATTTTTTGTTTTTAATTTTTTTATCTTTTAATAAGTTTATCTATATTTTTTTGATGAAAAATAATTTATATAAATTATATTTGTTTAACACATAATTTATTTTTTAATTAATATTTATATAAAAATAAACAAATAAATAATTAAAATGAATAGTTAAAATTATAATGAAAAAAAAATGAGATTTATTCTTTATTATTTAGGGTATACTAGTTTAATTTAAATTATATTTGTCTCGCTAATAATTTATTTTGTAATTAATATTTCAATAAAAATAAACTGATAAATAATTAAAATAAAAATTTAAAATTATACTGAATAAAAATTAAAATGAGATTTATGAATTATTATTAATGTATACCAGTTTAATATTTTAAGTATTTAGAGGTTTTGTCATTTAGGACTTTAGCGATTTATGTTTTTAGGCATTTAGTCGTTTATAGGTTTTGTTTAAACAATGAAATAACAAAAAAATTATTTTTGATATTTTTTCACATTTTCAAAGGTGAATACAATATTTAGTAATAAAAATCATTATAATTATATATAATATAAACTAAATATAAACAATTTTATTCATATATATGATATCAATTATGAAAAAATAAATTAATATGTTATTATTATTATGATGGATATAAATTAAAATATAAATGCAAAACATAAAATTATTCAAAATCCAAGTAATATTTATTACTAAATAATAATTTTTGTTCTTTAGTTTTTGCTTCTTTTTATAAGCTAATATATTTTTTTATATTAAAATTAAATTATTTAAATTATATTTGTTTCACTCATAATTTATTTTGTATTTAATATTTTAATAAATTATTTAAATTATATTTAAGGTTTATCAGTTTAAAGGTTTAAGTATTTAGGGGCTCTTGTGTTTAGGAGTTTAGATGTTTAAGTGTTTAGGCATTTAGTGGTTTATAAGTTTTATTTAAACAATGATATAGCAAAAAATTTATTTATATTATTTTTTCTAATTTTTGAAAATTATATTCTGTGAAAATATAATAATTTTTAAAATTTTTCAAATGTAAATATAATATTTATTTATAATAATCTTCATAATTATAATTCATTTAAATTCGATATAAATAATTATATTGATAGATATTATAATTATGATCAAAAAATAAATTAATAAACTTTTATTAAATTAGTTTTTATTTAAAAAGTATTTGCAAAATCTAAATTTATTCAAATCAAAGTAAAATATATTACTAAATAATAATTTTTTTAATGTGCTGCTTTTTTTATATCTTTATATTTTTGTTATTAAAAATAAATTATTTAAATTATATTTGTCTTACTCATTATTTATTTTGTAATTTATAATTCTATAATAATAAACTACTGAATAATTAAAATAAATATTTAAAATTATAATGAATACAAATAAAATTGTGATTTATTATTTATTATTCACGATATATTGGTTTAATGGTTTAAGTAATTAGGTGTTTTGTGGTTTAGGAGTTTAGTGATCTAATTGTTTAGACCTTTAGTGATTTATAGTTTTTATTTAAAAAATGAAAAAACAAAAAATTTAATTTTTTGATTTTTTTTAATTTTTGAAGGTTGTAACATTTAAAAATATAATAATATTTAATTTTTTTAAAATGTGAATATAATATTTAGTTATAATAATCTTAATAATTATATATAATATAAACTCAATATAAATAATTTTATTGATAGATATTATAATAATGATCAATAAATAAATTAATAAACTTGTATTTATAAGAATGATATAAATTAAAATATAATTGTAAAATCTAAAATGATTTAAAATCAAAATAAGATATATTATTAAATAATAATTTTTTATTTTTAAAATTTGTTTCTTTTTATGGGCATTTTTTTATGAAAAATAAATTATTTAAATTATATATGTCGCACTAATAATTTATTTTGTATTTAATATTTCTATAAAAATAAACTGATTAATAATTAAAATGAATATTTAAAATTATAATGAATAATAATAAAACTGAGATTTATGATTTATTATTAAGACTATACTGAATTTAATGTTTTAAGTATTTAAGGGCTTCGGGGTTTACGAGTTTAGTCATTTTTGTATTTAGTCATTTAGTGTTTTATAGGTTTTATTTAAAATATAAAATAAAAAAAAATTATTTTTGTTTTTGAAGGTTATAACCTTTGAAAATATAATAATTTTTAAATTTTTTTTGAAAAGTGAATAAAATATGAAGTTATAATAATCATAATAATTATATATCATATAAATTCAATATAAACTATTTTATTGATATTTATTATAATAATGATCATAAAAAGTAATAACCAATTATTAATAAGATAAATATTTATTAAAATATATTTGCAAAACCTAAAATGACTCAAAATCAAAGTGAAATATTTTACTAAATATTAATTTTAAATTTTTAAATTTTTGTATCCATTTATAAGCCTATATATTTTTTGATGAAAATAAATTATTTAAATTATATTTGTCACACTAATAATTTATTTTTTAATTTATATTTCTATAAAATTAAACTAATAAATAATTAAAATGTATATTTAAAATTATAATGAATACTAATAAAAATGAGATTTATGATTTATTATTTAGGGTATAACTATTTAATTTTTTAAGTTTTTTGTTGTTTTGGGGTTAAGGAGTTTATTGATTTATATGGTTGCACATTTTCGTGTTTATAGGTTTTATTTAATCAATGAAATAACAAAAAATTTATTTTTATGAATTTTCGTGATTTTCAAAGGTTATGACCTTTAAAAATATAATAATTTTTTAATAGTTCTAAAATATGAATACAATACTTAGTTATAATAATCTTAATAATTATATTTTTTGTTGATTGAATAAAAAAATGTATTAATATATATTATAAAAGTGATCCAAAAATATATTAATAAACTATTATTAATAAGAGAGATATTAATTAAAATATATTTCCAGAACCCAAAATAATTCAAAATCAAAGTAAATTATATTACTAAATAAAATTTTAAATTTTTGAAATTTTGTTTATTTTTATAAGCTTATTTTTTTAATAAAAATTAATTTAATTAAATTATATCTGTCTCACTCATTATTTATTTTGTAATTAATATTTTTAAAAAATAAACTAAAAAATAATTAAAATGAATATTTAAAATTATAATGAATACAAATAAAAATGAGATTTATTATTTGTTATTTTAGGTTATATAGGTTTAATGGTTTATGTATTTAGGGGGTTTTGGGGTTTAGGAGTCTAGACATTTAAATGTTTAGGAATTTAGTGGTTTATAAGTTTTATTTAAATAATAAAATAATAAAAATTATTTTGTTATTTTTTATCATTTTTGAAGGTTATAACCTTTGAAAATATAATAATTTTCAAATTTATTTCAAATGTAAATATAATATTTAGTTATAATAATCTTAAAAATTATAAGACATTTAAATTCAATATAAGTAATTTTATTGTTAGATATTATAAAATTGATCAAATAATAAATTAATAAACTATTCTTAATAAGATTGATAGCAATTAAATATAATTGCAAAACCTATATATAATGATTCAAAATCAAAGTAAAATATATTACTAAATAATAATTTTTTGTTTTTAAATTTTTACTTCTTTTTATAAGCTTATATTTTTTTTAATTAAAAATAAATTATTAAAATTATAGTTGTCTCGCTCATTATTTATTTTGTAATTAATATTTCTATAAAAACAAACTAATTAATAATTAAAATGAATATTTAAAATTATAATGAATACAAATTAAAATGAGATATAGGATTTATTATATGTGTTATA
>JAREIK010001501.1:571142-691526 GCA_029783825.1 Sapria himalayana | reverse complement strand
TAATTTTTATAAATTATATTTTTAACTCAAATTTTTTAATAATTAATATATACATATAAATAAAAACTAAAGAATCAAAATAAATTTTATAAATTATAATGAAAACAAATAAAAATGAGATTATTTAATTATTATTTAGGGTATACCAATTTAAAGGATTATCTATATTGGAGTATCTGAATTTTGTAGTTTTGTGATATAAGTGGTTAGGCATTTAGTAGTTTATAGGTTTTATTTAAACAATAAAATAAAAAAATATATTTTTTTTATAAAGTTATTAGTAAGAAAAATTAATTTAAATAATTTATTTATAATAACAAAAATATAAAGTTATAAAAAAGCAAAACTTTAAAAAAATTATTATTAAGTAATATATTTTACTTTGATTTTGAATAAATTTAGATTTTGCAAATATATTTTAAATAATATATATTATATTAATAATAGTTTATTAAATTTTTTTTGGTCATTATTATAATATCTAGCAATGTAATTATTTATATTGAATTTAAATGACATATAATTAAGAAGATTATTATAACTAACTATTATATATACATTAGAAAAAATTTTATAAATTATTATATTTTCAAAGGTTATAACCTTCAAAAATTAAAAAAAATAAATTTTTTGTTAAATTATTGTTTAAATAAATCTTATAAACCACTTAATGCCTAAACACTTAACCTCTAAACTCCTAAAGACAAAGCCCCTAAATACTTAAACCATTAAACTCGTAAACCTTAAATATAATTTAAAGAATTTATTAAAATATTAATTACAAAATAAATTATGATTGATACATATATAATTTAAATAATTTAGTTTTTATCAAAAAAAAATATACGCTTATAAAAAGAAACAAAAACTAAAAAAAAAATTATTATTAGTAATAAATTTTACTTGGATTTTGAATATTTTTAGGTTTTGAAAATATATTTTAATTTATATTTATCATATTAAGAATAGCATATTAATTTAATTTTTGATAATTGATATCATATCTATCAATAAAATTTTTATATTTAGTTTATATTATATATAATTATAATGATTATTATTACTAAATATTGTATTCCCATTTTTAAAAATTTTAAAATTATCACATATTCAAAGGTTATAACCTTTGAAAATGTGAAAAAATATCAAAAATAATTTTTTTGTTATTCCATCATTTAAATAAATCCTATAAACCACTAAATGCCTAAAAACATAAATCACTAAAGTCATAAACGAAAAAACGTCTAAATACTTAAAATATTAAACTGGTATACATTAATAATAAATCATAAATCTCATTTTAATTTCTATTCAATATAATTTTAAATTTTTATTTTAATTATTTATTAGTTTATTTTTATAGAAATATTAATTACAAAATAAATTATTAGTGAGACAGATCTAATTTAAATTAAAATAGTATCCCTAAATAATAAATAATAAATAATAAATCTCATTTTTTTCATTATAATTTTAAATATTCATTTTAATTATCTATATGTTTATTTATATATAAATATTAATTACAAAATAAATTGAGCTAGACAAAATAATTTATATAAATTATTTTTCATCAAAAAATTATAAATAAACTTTTTTTTAAAAAAAAAATTCAAAACAAAAAATTATTATATAGTAATATATTTTGCTTTACTCATGAATCATTTTAGGTTTTGTAATCATATTTTAATTGTATCTATCTTATTAATAATAGATTATTAATTTATTTTTTGATCATTATTATATTTATATAATTATTTAGTTTATTAATATCTTATTTAGTTTAATCACTAAACTCCTAAATTCCTAAATACTTAAACCATTAAACCGGTATACCCTAAATAATTAATTATAAATCTCATTTTTATTTGTATTCATTATAATTTTAATATTCATTTTAATTATTTATTAGTTTATTTTTATAGAAATATTAATAGAAAAATAAAATTATAAATGAGACAAATATAATTTAAATAATTAATCTTTATCAAAAAAATTTATAAGCTTATAAAAAGAATCAAAAATTTAAAAATAAAAAATAATTATTTAGTAATATATTTTAGTTTGATTTTGAATCGTTTTTAGTTTTGCAAATATATTTTAATTAATATCTATCTTATTAATAATAGTTTATTAATCTATTTTATGATCAGTATTATAATATAGATCAATGAAATTATTTATATTGAATTTACATGATATTAATTTTTATGATTATTATAATTAAATATTGTATTAACATTTGAAAAAAATTCAAAATTATAATATTTTTAAAACTTATAACCTTGATAATGATTAAAAATCATAAAAATAATTTTTTTTGTTATTTAATTATTTATATAAACCCTATAAACCAAAAAATACCTAAATACTTAAAATACTAAACTCCTAAACCCTGATACTGCTGCACCACACACACATAGCGACGGACCACAGTACACATGTGCACATATTCTTGTCCATTTTGGTGTAGCATTTAGAGGGGCCAGCAAGTCTAGGAAGCAGCCAAAAGTATGGGCCACCAGCTTGTAGAGGGCCCCACTAGAAAGCCGGGATGATAACATCCAGAACTCTGACGAGACCGAGCAAAGTGGTCGGGAGTAAACCCATAAGGATCTAGGAATGGGTCCCACTAGCCCTATTAGGCAGCATAAAGGGCCACCCAACCATTGCCCAACAGGAGTAGCGAGTAATCCATGATTAATTGGAGAGCCGGCAAAATTCGAAGCATCACCAAGCAGGGCCAGTAAGCAATGGAGTTCAGAGCAGCCACACGGGAGCGAAAGATTCAAACTTGTAGTTTATGTTTGTAGTATTATTTGTATTTTGGACTTTGTGTACACCATGTACTTGTAAAGATGGATCATGACAAACTCACACACACAACTTGTCTGTTCTCTATGTAGCATGCAATGAGGGCAACTGGACCCATGGGTATCTCTAAGTGGGGCCCACTAAGGCATTTTGTAAATACACATTAGGCGATGCTACACTCCCAGGAGTAGAAGACCCATCTTTATAGCATTATTTAACTTTACTTGTAATCTAGTTTGGTTGTACGGGTAGATAATTAGACTATGAGATGGACCTCATCACACATGCACACCGATGCATGCATATTTTTTGATATTTTGTCGTTGCAACATACAGCCACTTCTTGGAGCTCGAGGAGGAAGCATTCTAGCCCAAGAGATACTCGTTTGAGGATCATTGGAGCAAAAGAATGTGGAATTCAGAGGTGAGAATGAATTGACAATTTGCCATAGATATGGACGTGTGGATTTACATGTATTCAGTTTTACATGTATTCCATTGCATAGCAATGACATAGACAAATGCTTGATGCTGCTTGTCACACACATGCACAATCTAATATTTGCATAGTTTTAGTATGGTGCATCATTCAGGTTCCTCCAAAAGGCTTGGACAAATCCGAATGGAAAGGACGCAGTGCGCATAATGACTCAATGCCAACTCTAAAGTCCGGGAATGCCTGGTGATTTTAGTTGTATTCGTACCCTTGGAATTAATAGGCATTATGTTTTTCTATGTATTTTATGCATAGAATAATTAAGGTGCATAGAATTTAGTGGGCTGGCCTAAATTAGTCAGCTTTTTAGTCTCTTGTAAGTCGTGTGCCTAAATTATAAATAAAGTGTGTATTTTCCAAAAAAAAAAAAATTAAAACCATAAACCCTAAACTTTAAAACCTAAACCTTAAACCATAAACTATTACCCTAATCCATAAACCATAAATCCTAAATCTCATTTTTTGCACTTTTATAATCAAATGACTAATGTTAAATTTTAATTGAAATTCACAAATTTTAGGAATGTCAGATTTATCTTTTTGTATATGTAACACAAAGTCATGACTCGAGGGGTGAATTATGTATTCAGTCTCTTTCTTGCTTTAGATTATTGTAGCATTAGAATGGTCATGATTCTATATTTTGTTTCTAGAACACAAAATCATATCGATGAGAATATGCCATAACTTGTGTCTCTCTGTTGAACATATTGTTATTGCACTAAGAATGATCATGAATACATATTTAATCACTATAATACTGGGTCACAGTAATGGATATGACCATAGCTTGTGCATTTTATCTTTATATTGCAAAGTCATTGCACTAGGAATGATTTTAACTTTGGACAATCCTCAAGAGCAAAAGTAATGACCCTTGAAATAGTTAAAGCTCGAGTACTACTCTTTATAACTTTCTATAGCTAAATTTTTTGGGATTGGAAATATCACTATGGCTTTTTCCTTAGATTTGTGACCTCAAGTGTCAATATGCTAGACTAATATTTCGAGCAATAATCAAAACCTTTTGTACATTTGAATATGATTCATTTACACCTTTTTGGGTATTGTGAGCTTGTATACATAACTCATTTAATATAAAAAGAAAGAAATGATACTTTTCATATCAATGAGGATATAAAAAAGGGGTTAGACATGCCAATAAAATAAATTTTTTGATTCTTGATTGAAAGAGATCCCATACTTCTTGCCCTACTCAAACCGCCCTGGGGCTAGTTTGTTCAAATCGGCTACAAGTTAGATATTTTTTTAGAGGTGAACTATGTTTTTAAAAAATTGCTTTGAGTGTGTGCATGAAAGATATTTTAGAAGAAATTACAATAATCAATATAATTAGCATCCTCACCAACTAGCTATTTCAACACATAGGGGGTACAACTTTGGTTTAGTGTGTAGCATACATGAGTCAAATTAGCTTTGATAGCCCAGTGATTAAACATAAAATTTGATGAGACATAATAGAGATAAAGTAAAAGCACCTATTATTTTGGTTAGAACTTTAGCAATAATTCTATAGTTGAGAGAGAACAAAATAAATTTTTTTAATTATTCAGTATAATTTTAATTATAATTTTAATTATTTATCAGTTTATTTTTATAGAAATATTACTTATAAAAAAAATTATTAGTTAGACAGATCTAATTTAAATAAAACCGGTATTCCTAAATAATAAAGAATAAATCTCATTTTATTTTAATTTTAATTATTTATTTGTTTATTTTTATATAAATATTAATTACAAAATAAATTATGAATTACACAAATATAATTTATATAAATTATTTTTCATCAAAATAATATAGATAAACTTTTTAAAAGAAAAAAAAATTTCAAAACAAAAAATTATTATATAGTAATATATTTTGCTTTGCTTCTGAATCATTTTAGATTTTGTAATTATATTATAATTGATATATATCTAATTAATAATAGATTATTAGTTTAGTTTTTAATCATTATTAAATTATTTATCTGTAAAATAGTTTATATTGAATTTATATGATATATAAATATAATGATTATTATAACTAAATATTGAATTCACTTTTGAAAAAAATTTATAAATTATTATATTTTCTAAGGTTATAACCTTTTAAAATATCAAAAAATAATAAAAATAAATTTTTTGTTTTTTTATTTTTTAAATAAAACCTATAAACTACTAAATGCATACACAGTTAAATAAACTCCTATACCCCGTAATGCCTAAATACAGTAACCATTAAAAAGATATTTAATACATAATAAATAATAAATCTAATTTGTATTTCTATTTATTATAATTTTAAATATTCATATTAATTATTTATTAGTTTATTTTTATAGAAATATTTATTAGAAAATAAATTATGAGTGCGACAAATATAATAAAAATAATTTATTTTTAATGAAATAATATATATACAGATATAAAAGAAGTGAAAATTTAAAGATTTAAAATTATTATCCAGTAATATATTTTACTTTAATTTTGAATCAAATTGAGTTTTGTAAATATTTTTTAATTAATTTCTATCTTTTTATTAATAGTTTATTAATTTAATTTTTGATTATTATTATAATATGTATCAATAAAATTGTTTATATTGAATTTATATGATATATAATTATTAATATTATTATAACTAAAATATTATATTCACATTAAAAAAAATTTTAAATATTATTATATTTTCTAAGATTATAACCTACGAAAATAAGAAAAAATTAAAAATTTTTTATTATTATTTTATTGTTTAAATAAAACTTATAAACCACTAAATGCCTAAAAACATAAATTGCTAAATTTTCAAATTAAAAAACATCTAAATACTTAAACCATTAAACTAGTATACATTAATAATAAATCATAAATCTCATTTTAATTTTTATTCAGTATAATTTAAAATATTTATTTTAATTAATTATCAGTTTATTTTTATAGAAATATTAATTACAAAATAAATTATTAGTGAGACAGATATAATTAAAATAAAACTGGTATACCCTAAATAATAATTAATAAATCTCATTATTTTTCATTATAATTTTAAATATTCATTTTAATTATTTATTTGTTTATTTTTATATAAATATTAATTACAAAATAAATTATGAGTTAGACAAATATAATTTATATAAATTATTTTTAATCAAAAAATATAGATAAACTTTTTAAAATAAAAAAAATTCTAAACAAAAAATTATTATATTGTAATATATATTGCTTTGCTTTTGAATTATTTTAGGTTTTGTAATTATATTTTAATTGATATCTATCTTATTAATAATAGATTATTAATTTATTTTTTGATCATCATTAGAATATTTATCAATAAAATTGGTTATATTAAATTTATATGATATATAAATATAATGATTATTATAACTAAATTTTGTATTCACTTTTGAAAAAAATTTAAAAATTATTATATTTTCAAAGGTTATAACCTTAAAAAATGAGAAAAAATAATAAAAATAAATTTTTTGTTATTTTATTTTTTAAATAAAACCTATAGATAATTAAATGCTTACTTACTTAAATCAGTAGGCTCATAAATCCCGAAACCCGTAAATACATAAACCTTTTAACATCTATATACTACTTAATAAATAATAAATCTCATTTTTATTTCTATTTATTATAATTTTAAATATTAATTTTAATTATTTATAGTTTTATTTTTTAGAAAAATTAATTACAAAATAAATTTGAGTGAGACAAATATTATTTAAATAATTTATTTTAATAAAAAAAAATATAAGCTTATAAAAAGAAATAAAATTTTAAGAATTGAATATTATTATTTAGTAATACATTTTTATTTTATTTTAAATCATTTGTGTTATGTAAATATATATTAATTAATATTTATATTATTAATAATAGTTTATTAATTTAATTTTTGATCATTATTATAATATCTATCATTAAAATTATTTATATTGAATTTATATGATATATAATTAGTGAGATTAATATAATTATACATTGTATTCACATTTCAAAAAATTTTAAAAATTATTTTATTTTCAAAGTTTATAACCTTTGAAAATTAGAAAAAATGAAAAAAAGAATTTTAAATTTTTATTATATAAATAAAACCAATAAACCACTAAATGCCTAAAAAGATAAATTGCTAAACTCTTAAACGACAAAATTCCTAAAAAAACAAACTATTAAACCGGTATACCATATATAATAAATCATAAATCTCATTTTAATTTGTATTCATTATAATTTTAAATATTCATTTTAATTATTTATTAGTTTATTTTTTATAGAAATATCAATCACAAAATAAATAATGAGGGAAACAAATATAATTTTAATAATTTATTTTTAATCATAAAAAAATAAGCTTATATAAAGAAGTAAAAATTTAAAAATAAAAAATTATTATTTAGTAATATATTTTACTTTGATTTTGATTCATTATATATAGGTTTTGCAATTATATTTTAATTGCGATCGATCTTATTAATAATAGTTTATTAATTTATTATTCGATCATTTTTATAATATCGAACAATAAAATTACATATATTCAATTAAAATGTCTCATAATTATTAAGTTATTATAACTAAATATTATATTTACATTTGAAAAAAATTTAAATATTATTATATATTTAAAGGTTTTAACCTTCAAAAATGATAAAAAATCACAAAAATAATTTTTTATTATTTTATTATTTAAATAAAACTTAAAAAGAATTAAATGCCTAAACATTTAAATCTCTAGACTCCTAAACCCCAAAACCCCCTAAATACTTAAACCATTAAACCTATATAACCTAAATAATAAATAATAAATCTCATTTTTATTTGTATTCATTATAATTTTAAATATACATTTTAATTACTTTTTAGTTTATTTTTATAGAAATATTAATTACATAATAAATAATGAGTGAGACAGATATATTTTAAATAAATTATTTTCTATGAAAAAAAATAAGCTTATAAAAATAAACAAAATTTCAAAAATTTGAAATTTTATTTAGTAATATAATTTACTTTGATTTTGAATAATTTTGGGTTCTGCAAATATATTTTAATTAATATCTATCTTATTAATAATAGTTTATTAATTTATTTTTTGATCATCTTTCTAATATATATTAATACATTTTTTTATATTGAATCTACAATAAATATAATTATTAAGATTATTATAACTAAGTATTGTATTCATATTTTAGAAATATTAAAAAAATATTATATTTTTAAAGGTCATAACCTTTAAAATCACCAAAATTCATAAATATAAATTTTTTATTATTTCATTAATTAAATAAACCTTATAAACACGAAAATGTGTAAATATATAAATCAATAAACTCTTTAACCCCAAAACCTCAAAAAACTTAATTAATTAAATAGTTATACCCTAAATAATAAATAATAAATCTCATTTTTATTAGTATTCATTATAATTTTAAATATACATTTTAATTATTTATTAGTTTAATTTTATATAAATATAAATTAAAAAATAAATTATTAGAGACACAAATATAATTTAAATAATTTATTTTTCATTAAAAAATATATAGGCTTATAAATGGATACAAATATTTAAAAATTTAAAATTAATATTTAGTAAAATATTTCACTTTGATTTTGAGTCATTTTAGGTTTTCTAAATATCTTTTAAACAATATATATCTTATTAATATTTGGTTATAACTTTTTTATCATCATTATTATAATAAATATCAATAAAATAGTTTATATTGAATTTATATGATATATAATTATTATGATTATTATAACTTAATATTGTATTCACTTTTCGAAAAAAATTTAAAAATTATTATACTTTCAAAGGTTCTAACCTTCAAAAATTAGAAAAAATAAAATAAATAAATTTTTTTTATTTTATTATTTATATAAAACCTATAAACCACTAAATGACTAAATACTAAAATGACTAAACTTTTAAACCCCAAAGCACATAAATACTTAAAACATTAAATTAGTATAGTCTAAATAATAAATCATAAATCTCAGTTTTATTAGTATTCATTATAATTTTAAATATTCATTTTAATTATTTATCAGTTTATTTTTATAGAAATATTAATTACAAAATAAATTATTAGTGCGACAAATTTAATTTAAATAATTTATTTTTCATAAAAAAATTGCTTATAAAAAGAGGCAAAATTTTAAAAATAAAAAATT
The DNA here is from genome assembly GCA_029783825.1 of Sapria himalayana. NCBI lineage: Eukaryota > Viridiplantae > Streptophyta > Magnoliopsida > Malpighiales > Rafflesiaceae > Sapria > Sapria himalayana. Next base: position 682,025 of record JAREIK010001501.1, on the reverse strand, counting down.
ATTATTTAATAATATATCTTATTTTGATTTTAAATCATTTTAGATTTTACAATTATATTTTAATTTATTTCATTCTTGTAAATACAAGTTTATTAAATTATTTATTGATCATTATTATAATATCTATCAATAAAATTATTTATATTGAGTTTACATTATATATAATTATTAAGATTATTATTACATAATATTATATCCACATTAAAAAAAAATTAAATATTATAATATTTTCAAAGGTTACAACTTTCAAAAATTAAAAAAAATCAAAAAAATTAAATTTTTTGTGTTTTCTTTCTTTAAAATAAACTATAAATCACTAAAGGTATAAAAAATTAAATCACTAAACTCCTAAACCACAAAACAGATGAATAATTAAACCATTAAACAGGTATATACTGAATAATAAATAATAAATCTCAATTTTATTTGTATTCATTATAATTTTAAATATTCATTTTAATTATTTAGTTGTTTATTATTATAAAATTATAAATTACAAAATAAATTATGAGTAAGACAAATATAATTTATATAATTTATTTTTAATAACAAAAATATAAATTTATAAAAAAAGCAAAACATTAAAAAAATTATTATTTAGTAATATATTTTACTCAGATTTGAATAAATTTAGATTTTGCAAATACTTTTTAAATAATAACTATTTTATTAATAATAGTTTATTAATTTATTTTTTGATCATAATTATAATATCTAGCAATATAATTATTTTTATTGAATTTAAATGAATTATAATAATGAAGATTATTATAAATAAATATTATATTTAAATTTTAAAAAAATTTGAAAATTATTATATTTTCAAAAGATATAATCTTTAAAAATTAGAAAAAATAATATAAATAAATTTTTTGCTATATCATTGTTTAAATAAAACATATTGACCACTAAATGCCTAAACACTTAAACATCTAAACTCCTAAACACAAAAGCTCTTAAATACATAAACCTTTAAACTCGTAAACCTTAAATATAATTTAAATAATTTATTAAAATATTTATTACAAAATAAATTATGAGTGATACAAATATTATTTAAATAATTTATTTTTCATCAAAAAAATATATAAGCTTATAAAAAGAAGCAAAAACTAAAAAACAAAAATTATTATTTGGTAATAAATTTTACTTGGATTTTGAAGAATTTTAGGTTTTGCAATTATATTTTAATTTATATCCTTCATAATAATAATAACATATTAATTTATTTTTTGATAATTGATATCATATCTATGAATAAAATTTTTTATATTTAGTTTATATTATATATAATTATAATGATTATTATTACTAAATATTGTATTCACCTTTTAAAATGTTAAAAAAGATCAAAAATAATTTTTTTGTTATTTCATTGTTTAAACAAAACCTATAAACCACTATATGCCTAAAAACATAAATCACTTAAGTCCTAAACGACAAAACCTCTAAATACTTAAAATAATAAACTGGTATACATTAATAATAATTCATAAATCTCATTTTAATTTTTATTGAGTATAATTTTAAATTTTTATTTTAATTATTTATCAGTTTATTTTTATAGAAATATTAATTACAAAATAAATTATTAGTAAGATAGATATAATTTAAATTAAACTGGTATACCCTAAATAATAAAGAATAAATCTCTTTTTTTTACATTATAATTTTAAATATTCATTTTAATTATTTATTTGTTTATTTTTATATAAATATTAATTAAAAAATAAATTATGTATTAAACAAATATAATTTATATAAATTATTTTTCATCAAAAAATATATAGATAACCTTATTAAAAGATAAAAAATTAAAAACAAAAAATTATTATATAGTAATATAATTTGCTTTGCTTCTGAATCATTATAGGTATTGTAATTATATTTTAATTGATAACTATTTTATTAATAATAGTTTATTAATTTATTTTTTGATCATAATTATAATATCTAGCAATATAATTATTTTTATTGAATTTAAATGAATTATAATTATGAAGATTATTATAAATAAATATTATATTTAAATTTGAAAAAAATTTGAAAATTATTATATTTTCAAAAGATATAATCTTCAAAAATTAGAAAAAATAATATAAATAAATTTTTTGCTATATTATTGTTTAAATAAAACTTATTGACCACTAAATGCCTAAACACTTAAACATCTAAACTTCTTAACACAAAAGCTCTTAAATACTTAAACCTTTAAACTCGTAAACCTTAAATATAATTTAAATAATTTATTAAAATATTTATTACAATATAAATTATAAGTGATACAAATATTATTTAAATAATTTATTTTTCATCAAAAAAATATATAAGCTTATAAAAAGAAGCAAAAACTAAAAAACAAAAATTATTATTTGGTAATAAATTTTACTTGGATTTTGAAGAATTTTAGGTTTTGCAATTATATTTTACTTTATATCCTTCATAATAATAATAACATATTAATTTATTTTTTGATAATTGATATCATATCTATGAATAAAATTGTTTATATTTAGTTTATATTATATATAATTATAATGATTATTATTACTAAATATTGTATTCACCTTTTAAAATGTTAAAAAAGATCAAAAATAATTTTTTTGTTATTTCATTGTTTAAACAAAACCTATAAACCACTATATGCCTAAAAACATAAATCGCTTAAGTCCTAAATGACAAAACCTCTAAATACTTAAAATATTAAATTGGTATACATTAATAATAATTCATAAATCTCATTTTAATTTTTATTGAGTATAATTTTAAATTTTTATTTTAAAATATTAATTACAAAATAAATTATTAGTTAGATAGATATAATTTAAATTAAACTGGTATACCCTAAATAATAAAGAATAAATCTCATTTTTTTTCATTATAATTTTAAATATTCATTTTTATAATTTATTTGTTTATTTTATATAAATATTAATTAAAAAATAAATTATGTATTAAACAAATATAATTTATATAAATTATTTTTCATCAAAAAATATAGAGATAACCTTATTAAAAGATAAAAAATTAAAAACAAAAAATTTTTATATAGTAATATAATTTTCTTTGCTTCTGAATCATTATAGGTATTGTAATTATATTTTAATTGATAACTATTTTATTAATAATAGTTTATTAATTTATTTTTTGATTATAATTATAATATCTAGCAATATAATTATTTATATTGAATTTAAATGAATTATAATTATGAAGATTATTATAACTAAATATTCAATTCACATTTGAAAAAAATTTAAAAATTATTATATTTTCAAAGGTTATAACCTTTGAAAATATAAAAAAATAATATAAATAGATATTTTGTTATTTTAATTTTTAAATAAAACCTATAAACCACTAAATGCATACATAATTAAATCAATAAACTCATAAAGCCCGTAATGCCTAAATACATAAACCATTAAACTGCTATATACTACATAATAATTAAGAAATCTAATTTTTATTTCAATTTATTATAATTTTCAATTAATTTTATTTATTTATTAGTTTATTTTTATATAAATTTTTATTACAAAATAAATTATGATTGTGACAAATATAATTTAAATAATTTATTTTTAATAAATAAAAATATATACGCTTATAAAAGAAGTAAAAACTTAAAAATTAAAAATTATTATCCAATAATATTTTTTACTTTAATTTTGAATCAATTTGGATTTTGTAAATATTTTTTAATTAATATTTATCTTATTATTTTTAGTTTATTAATTTAATTTTTGATCATTATTATAATATGTATCAATAAAATTTTTTATATTGAATATTTATGAAATATAATTATTAAAATTTTTATAACTAAATATTGAATTCACATTTCAAAAAAATTTAAATATTATTATATTTTCAAAGGTTATAACTTATCAAAATGACAAAAAATTACAAATTTGTTTTGTTATTTTATTGTTTAAATAAAACATATAAACCACTAAATGCATAAAAACATGAATCGCTAAATTCCAATACGACAAAACCTCTAAATACTTAAACTATTAAATTGGTATACATTAATAATAAATCATAAATCTCATTTTAATTCTTTTTTCAGTATACTTTTAAATTAATATTTTAATTATTTATCAGTTTATTTTTATAGAAATATTAATTACAAAATAAATTATTAATGAGATAGATATAATTTAAATTAAACCGGTGGACCCTAAATAATAAATAATAAATCTCATTTTTTTATTATAATTTTAAATATTCATTTTAATTATTTATTTGTTTATTTTTATATAAATATTAATTAAAAAATAAATTATGAGTTAGACAAATATAATTTAGGTAAATTATTTTTAATCAAAAAAAATAGATAAACCTTTTAAAATAAAAAAAAATTACAAAACAAAAAATTATTATATAGTAATATATTTTGGTTTGCCTATATTAATTTATGATTAAAAATAATTTATGTAATTTACGTAAATTATTATATAATTTATGAATCATTTTATATTTTGTAATTATATTTTAATTGATATCTATATTATTAATATTAGATTATTAATTTATTTTTTTATCATTATTAGAATATTTATCACTAAAATTGTTTATTTTGAAATATGATATATAAATATATTGATTATTATAACTAAATATTGAATTCACTGTTTAAAAATATTTAAAAATTATTATATTTTCAAAGGTTATAACCTTAGAAAATATCAAAAATTAATAAAAATAAATGTTTTGTTATTTTATTTTTTAAATAAAACCTATAAACCACTAAATGCATAGACAATTAAATCAGTAAACACACCCCGTAATACTTAAATACATAAACCATTAAACTACTATATAATACATAATAATTAATAAATCTAATTTAAATTTGTATTTATTATAGTTTATATATTCATTTTAATTATTTATTAGTTTATTTTTATAAAAATAATTATTATAAAATAAATAATGAGTGCGACAAATATAATTAAAATAATTTATTTTTAATCAAAAAAAAATATATACGGTTATAAAAGAAGTAAAAATTTAAAATTTAAAAATTATTATCCAGTAATATATTTTACTTTAATTTTGAATCAATTTGGGTTTTGTAAATATCTTTTAATTAATAACTATCTTATTATTAATAGTTTATTAATTTAATTTTTAATCATTATTATAATATCTATCAATAAAATTTTTTATATTGAATTTATATCATATATAATTATTAATATTATTATAATTAAATATTATATTCACATTACATAAAATTTTAAATATTATTATATTTTCAAAGGTTGTAACCTATGAAAATGAAATAAATTACAATTTTTTTTGTTATTTTATTGATTAAATAAAACCAATAAACCACTAAATGCCTAAAAACCTATATCGCTAAACTTTTAAAAGACAAAACCTCTAAATACTTAAACCATTAAGCTATATAAATTAATAATAAATCATAAATATCATTTTAATTTTAATTCAGTATAATCTTAAATTTTTATTTTAATTAATTTTCAATTTATTTTTATAGAAATTTTAATTACAAAATAAATTATTAGTGAGATAGATCTAATTTAAATTAGAACGGTATACCCTAAATAATAAATAATAAATCTCATTATTTTTACTTATAATTTTAAATATTCATTTTAATTATTTATTTGTTTATTTTTATAAAAATAATAGTAACAAAATAATTTATGAGTTGCACAAATATAATTTATGTAAATTATTTTTCATCAAAAAATTATAGATAAACTTTAAAAAAATATATATTTTTCTTTGCTTCTGAATCATTTTAGGTTTTGTAATTATATTTTAAATGATATCTATCTTATTAATAATAGATTATTAAATTATTTTTTCATCATTATTAGAATATATATCAATAATAATGTTTATATTGAATTTATATGATATAGAAATATGATGATTATTATAACTAAATATTGTATTCACTTTTGAAAAAAAATTCTAAAATTATTACATTTTCAAAGGTTATAACCTTTGAAAATGTGAAAGAATAAAAAAAATATCTTTTCTTTGTTATTCTATTGTTTAAATAAAACCTATACATCACTAAATGCCTAAGCACTTAAATCACTAAACTACAAATCCCGATACCTCTATATAGATAATCCTTTAAATCAGTATACCCTAAATAATAATTAATAAATTTCATTTTTATTTATTTTCATTATAATTTTAAAAATTCATTTTGATTGTTTAGTTTTTTATTTTTATATATGTATTAATTAAAAAATAAATTATTTGTTAAAAATATAATTTATAAAAATTATTTTTAATCAAAAAATTGATAAGCTTATAAAAAGAATAAAAATTTAAAAACAAATAATTATAATTTAGTAATATATTTTGCTTTGATTTTGAATCTTTTTAGGTTTTGATATTATATTTTAAGTAATATCGATCTTATTCATAATAGATTTTTAATTTATTTTTGATAATTATTAGAATATCTATCAATAAAATTGTTTATATTGAATTTATATGATATATAATTATTATGATTATTATAAATAAATATTATATTCACTTTTGAAAAAAATTTAAAAATTAATACATTTTCAAAGGTTATAATCTTAAAAAATGAGAAAAAATAATAAAAAATAAATTTTTAATTATTTTATTTTTTAAATAAAACCAATATACCATTAAATGCTTACTTACTTTTATTAGTAAGCACATAAACCCCGAAACCCCTAAATACATATAGATTTTAACATCTATATACTAGTTAATAAATAATAAATCTCATTTTTATTTCTATTTATTTTAATTTTAAATATTCATTTAAATTATTTATAGTTTAATTTTTTAGAAAAATTAATTACAAAATAAATTTCGAGTGAGACAAATATTATTTAAATAATTTATTTTTTATCAAAAAAATATAAGCTTATAAAAAGAAGAAAAAATTTTAAAATTAAATATTATTATTTAGTAATATATATAGATTGGATTTTGAATCATATTGTGTTATGTAAATATATTTTAATTAATATTTATATTATTAATAATAGTTTATTAATTTAATTTTTGATCATTATTATAATATCTATCATTAAAATTGTTTATATTGAATTTATATGATATATAATTAGTAAAATTAATATAATTATACATAGTATTCACATTTCAAAAAATTTTAAAAATTATTTTATTTTTAATGGTTAACCTTTGAAAATAAGAAAAAAATCTAAAAAAAAAATTTTATTTTTATTATATAAATAAAACCTATAAACCACTAAATACTTAAAAACATAAATTGATAAACTCCTAAATATCAAAACTCCTAAATAATCAAACCCATTAAACTAGGATAACACATATACTAAATCATAAATCTCATTTTAATTTGTATTCATTATAATTTTAAATATTCATTTTAATTATTTATTAGTTTAATTTTTATAGAAATATTAATTACAAAATAAATAAATAAAAGACAACTATAATTTTAATAATTTATTTTTAATCAAAAAACAATATAAGCTTATAAAAAGAAGTAAAAATTTAAAAACAAAAAAATATTTATTTAGTAATATATTTTACTTTAATTTTGAATCATTATATATAGGTTTTGCAATTATATTTTAATTGCTATCAATCTTATTAAGAATAGTTTTTTAATTTATTATTTGATCAATTTTATAATATCTAACAATAAAATTACTTATATTGAATTTAAATGTCTTATAATTATTAAGAATATTATAACTAAATATTAAATTTACTTTAGAAAAAAATTTAAAAATTATTATATTTTCAAAGGTTATAACCTTCAAAAATGATAAAAAATTACAAAAATAATATTTTTTATTATTTAAATAAAACTTATAAACCACTAAATGCCTAAACAAATTAATCTCTAGACTCCTAAACCCCAAAACCCCCTAAATACTTAAACCTTTAAACCTATATAACCTAAATAATAAATAATAAATTTCATTTTTATTTGTATTCATTATAATTTTAAATATTCAATTTATTTATTTTTTAGTTTATTTTTATAGAAATATTAATTACAAAATAAATAATGAGTGAAAGAGATATAATTTTAAAAAATTATTTTTTATGAAAAAAAATATAAGCTTATAAAAATAAACAAAATTTCAAAAATTTAAAATTTTAATTTGTAATATAATTTACTTTGATTTTGAATTATTTTGTGTTCTACAAATATATTTTAATTAATATCTATCTTATTAATAATAGTTTATTAATTTATTTTTTGATCATCACAATAATATATATTAATAAAATTGTTTATATTGAATTTACATCAAATATAATTATTAAGATTATTATACCTAAGTATTGTATTAATATTTTAGAACTATTAAAAAATTATTATCTTTTCAAAGGTCATAACCTTTGAAAATCATGAAAATTCATAAGCATAAATTTTTTGTTATTTCATTGATTAAATAAAACCTATAAATCAATAAATAAAACCTAAATGTGTAAACATATAAATCAATAAACTCATTAACTCAAAAACCACAATAAACTTAAACCATTAAATAGCTATACCCTAAATAATAAATCATAAATCTCATTTATATTAGTATTCATTATAATTTTATATATACATTTTAATTATTTATTAGTTTATTTTTATAGAAATATAAATTAAAAAATAAATTAATAGTGAGACAAATATAATTTAAATAATTTATTTTTCATCAAACAATATATAGGCTTATAAATGGATACAAAAATTTAAAAATTTAAAATTAATATTTAGTAAAATATTTTACTTTGATTTTGAATCATTTTTGGTTTTGTAAATATATTTTAAACAATATTTATCTTATTAATAATTGTTTATTAATCTTTTGTATGATCATTATTATATTATATATCAATATAATTGTTTATATTGAATTTACATGATATATAATTATTAAGATTATCATAACTAAATATAGTATTCACATTTAAAAAAAAATTTAAAAATTGTTATAGTTTTAAAGGTTATATTAAATTTTTTGTTATTTTATTTTTTAAATAAAACATATAAACCACTAAATGCTAGGGGTGCTCATGGTACGGGATGGGATGGTGATTACAAATCTCCAGTCCCTTCCCACAGTTTGGAGATTTTTTTTGAAGATCCAGACCCGTCCCATAGATTGAAAATATCAGGACGGGACGGGACGAAGATCGGGGATTTTGGGTGTGATAAAACGGTTCCGGTATGGAACGGAGTTCGGACATTTTTTTCAATTTATTTTCTTCAAACCGGCCAAGTTAGTTCATGTCGAAACCTTTTGTTGTACCATTTATCATTCCTTAGTTATGTATCTTTCAAACTCAAATTGGGCCAATTTTGTTTTGTCAAATAGGCTGAATACCACAAACGAGTTCGATTACCTTGTCAAAAGCGTTGATGTGCAGAAAAAGATAGAAATGTTAAATAGAATGGGACCGAGTTGTGTGCTTAATTTGGTTCCTTGTTTTTTAACAAGTTGGCTTTGTTCAGCCGAGTGAACGTTAACCATAATAGCAATGCTACATTTTTTAAACAATTACTTAAAATTTTAAGGAATAGCTAAAGATGACCAGAAACATTGGTAGTATTAATTACTACTTAAGTAATTGCTAAAATTAGGCAGCTTAATATAACGAAAAAATACAACTAACAACAACCATGATAATAATCATTTCAAAGGTTCGTCCCGGAACAGCAACGAAAATCCAAATCCAATTAATTATCTCTTCTACAACTCTTCCCTTTTCTTCCTCCACCATAGAAGGACAACCAGAGATGAAAACATGTTAATCATGTAGACATAAATTTCTAAGATGAAAGTGTAATAAAAAACAAAATATTACCTTATAAAATTAAATACACCCATTCCAAATTTAGTTGGCCAACTATAGTTGGAAGAATATTTGGATCTTGAGATCCCTTTGAAAATTGTAATCGAACCATTATTTTATTAAATTGAATGAATAAAATAAGTAAAAGTGAAATTAAAATTTACAAGATTTATATACTAACCTGATTCATTATCATCAAGGTCTTGAACTAATTCTTTAATTTCAATAGGTTTGTTTGAGCTTCTCAACCATTCTTGTAGACCAATAAGAACTTCAGCTGTAATAGGTGTTAAAGAAATCCTAAATTTATCTAAAGTTCTCCCCCTAGTGCTAAATGTAGATTCGTAGGCCACAGTAGATGCTTGGATAGCAAATACATCCCTTGCTACATTTTCCAAAGAAGGATACCTAACCTCATTTACCTTCCGCCAGTTTAGAAGATCAAAATCAATTATATTTTTTTCAAGTTTGTCCTCCAAGATCCTATCTAACTCTTACAAAGCTACAACTTCTTGTTCTTTCTTCAATTCAACAAAAAAAATCATCAACATAAGTATCACTACCATCAAAGAAATCATCATTTTTCTTCAACACAATAGAAGATAAATCATCTTCTTTTGATTCATCTTCATTTAAATCTTTATAATCATCCATCATCTCATATAAAGCATTAATAACATTTTCACCAAATTTTTAGCCAATTCCTCTCCATAATGCTATGTGTACTTAACCTTGAGATATTTGAGCTTATATCTAGGATCCAATACTACTGCTACAAAAAGCATAATATTTGTTGACTGAAGAGAACCCAAATATTTGTTGAATTTATGCCTCATTTTCATACTCTTTTCAGATAGAGGTGTCAACCGGGCCGTGCCTGGCGGGCCCAGCCCGGCACGGGCATGCCATGGCTCGGCCATGGCAGGGCCAGCCTGGCAAGGGGAAATACCGTGCCCGGGCCCATGCCGTGCCGTGCCTGGCCCGTGCCGTTCCTGACCCGGCACGGTTCGGCCCATGGCACGGCACACCACCATGGATTCGTCCCATGCCGAGTGTCCCTAGAGCCTAACCCCGCGATTATCCCACGCCCCTCCCGCTAAAAAAGATCGAGGGTCGAGTCTTATTGGACCCGACCCATGGGCCCACTCCCACGAGGCCCAAACCGACCCAGATCGCCCCCCAACGAAAAAAAAAATTAATAAAAAATTAAATTTTTAGCCGTTGGATCTCGCCTCCAACGGCTTGGGGGCAGAATTCAACGGCCCTCATGATTCTGCCCCCTAAAAAATTAAAAAATAATCAAAAAATAACATTTTTTTTCTAAAAATTTTTATCTCTAATCTATAAATTCCACCCCCCTCTCTTTAACATATATGTTTTTCATAAACATAAATTCTGTCAAATCATTTTATTTCTCTCTCAAAAATCGTGTTTCTCTCTCTCTAGAATCGGTATTTCGGCATTCAGCATTCGGCTTGGATTTTTGGGAATCTCAAATTGAGTTTTGAACATTAGAGCTTGACTATGGTGCACCGTGCATGTGACCGACCTCACTGCTTTTGCCTGGTAATTTATTTTAAATTTTTTAACTTTCTCTCTCTAGTTTCTCTCTCTAGACCAAAATTAGAAAAAATTAAAATCAGTCTTCTAGTCTATATTAAACTATTCTTAAAAACAAAAATCTTAAAAAATGACAAATACAATTGAAACATATTTAAATTTAGAAAATGAAAATATTACACAGAGGTCTGAGGCTGCTGAAACTTTGGTTTCTCCATTCGTCTCAACCCAACCTTCTAAAAAACAAAAAACTAGGAGGACTTCTATAGTTTGGACTCATTTTAATATAATAAAACAAAAAAAATGTTAGGGGTGAGGAACAAGAAATGGCATAGTACAAATATTGTATGGGACTTTTAACATGTAAGAGTTCGTTTGGGACTGGGCACCTTAAGAGGCATGCCGAATTATGCACCAAAAAACATGGACCATTAGATCCAAGGAAAACCCAACATGGCACTGCATTTTTTGAGACTGGATCGAGTCCAGTCTCAAAGTTTACTCCCTTCATATACTCCAGCGAATAGGGTAGGACGGCATGGCCAGACATATCACATTGATGGGTCTTCCGATCAGATTTTCGGAAGATCCAGGGTAATGCGCATCATATAGACATATTTTCAGCCTGCTTATCGTAGGATTCCTAGGTCCACATCTAGGAATGACATACTAAAGTTATATAAGTTAGAAAAACAAAAAATAATTAATGAATTTATGGCATATAGTGGAGTGGTGTCGGTGACGTCCGATATCTGGACAAGTCACTATGAATCTTCTTATGCATGTCTCACCAGCCACTATGTAGATTCAAACTGGACAATAAATAAAAGAATTTTAGGATTCTCTGAGATTCTTGATCCTCATAATGGCCCGGCCATTTTTGAGTGTGTGGTGAAAATCTTTAGGGAATATAGAATTCAAAATAAAATTTTTAGTGTCACCTTCGATAACGCATCTAATAATAGAGTAGCAATCAACATGTTTGTTAGAAATATTAGAGACACACCATTAGGAGAGATCTTTCATGTAAGATGCATGTATCATGTGATTAACCTCATTATTCAAGCGGGTATGAATGTGTGTTCCCCCACGTTGGATAATATACGTAATGCACTAAAATATATTCACTCTCCTCGCAGACAATAAGAGTTTGGTTGTCTCTGTTTATCTCTGAATCATAAGAAAAAGAAATTCCAATCAGATGTGAGACATCGTTGGAATTACATGTACCTGATGTTAGAATCATGTGTTGGATACGAACACGTGATATCCAACTACGTCAATAGTAAGAGTGACAAACTTATTATTGACGACACTAACTGGGCTTCAGGAATTTCATAAAGGAAATTCCTGAAGATATTTTATGATACGACGAACATGTGTTCATCGGTTTATACGCCCACTACTTGCATTGCACTCCGGTGCATATGCAACATTAGTAGCATGTTTAGGAAGTATTGAGCTGACCTGACACTTAGCCATATGGTTGTAGAGATGGAAACCAAGTACTTAAAGTACTGGTCCACCGTTTCATCTCTTTATTGCCTCACTGCATGCATGGACCCTAGGGTTTAGGTGGAAGGTGTAGAAAACACCCTGACTTACATTTCCTCGTGCATGAACCTGGAAGAGCCACTTGAAGGGTTCATTCATGAGAAGTTGACTGACCTGTTCACATACTATGATACTAGGTATGGTGGTGGTGGTAGTGAGACTGTGATTACGGACATTGATACCTTATTCGGAGATGACAATTTTCCATTCAGCTAGCGAGGGAGAAATGTAGGGGTGGACCATCACATAGGAGCAAGCTTTCTCGGTACTTAGATACCAATTACTGCTCAATCCTATCACATTCTGATACTAAGAATCTTGATTTATTACAATGGTGGAAATCATATGAGTCCACCTTTCCCGTGTTATCTAGGATGGCACGGGATCTACTGGCTCCTCCGGTGTGGAGCGTAGCATCGGAGCCTTCTTTTTCTGTTGTAGTGAACCTGATTTCGGATAGGAGATCGAGATTACGTCTAGATATTGATGAGGCATTGACTTGTTTGAAGGATTGGGAGGATTCGAGGTTTCGCATCCATGATCGTGCTAGAGCTGGGACTGTGACAGGAACTGCAGCCGCATCCACTACGATGGCGGAGGAGTTGATTGCTGATGATGATGATCTATATGATACTAATCTTGATGTTGCGGCTGATGATGCTCATGATATGCTGATTGACGATTGATGATGATCTACTGTTTTTTGATTGTACTCTTTGTTTGTACGTTGTGTTGAAACTTTAATTTGTTTGGTTCGGACCTTTGGGTTTAAATGGCTGATTGGTCATTTTTAATTTGAGTTGCTTATGTTTTTTTTAATTTTTATTTTTATTAACAAAATGTATTGATTTATTTATTTATTTTTTTGTTTTAATTTTCATTTAAAAATTTATAACTTTATTATATAATTATAATAAATTTTAAACCAATTTTATATTACATTAAAAAAAATTTAAACTTTGTTATTTTAATAAAATTTATCATTTTTCATATTATAAGTATATAATATTATAGATTATCTAAAAATATATATATTTTTAAATAATTTATATAAATAAAAAAATTAAAAAAAATTTTAAAAAAAAATTTTCTGGCCCGTACGGCCAGGCTGGGACCGGCTTTTTTAAAAATCTGCCGGGCACTGAATGGTACTATAACCGTGTCATGCCAGGCCGGGCACGAAGGGACGTATGCTCAAAAAAAATGGTACGGCCGAACCCATCTCGTTTGACACTTCTAATTTCAGACACCATTGTATCTCTACTATTTTCACAAAGCTCAATTTTTTTCAAAATTTGAATAATCTCAGGAAAATAAACACTAGAGTAAGAATATTATGAGCCAAAAATTTTCAAGTTACCTTATAAAAAGTTTTCAAGAAACGAGCCAAAATTTTGGCGTTTGTTCTGTATCTCTCAGTTGGAACGTTTGAACCAAACTCCTTCAAAAACCTTTTGTCTTTGTCCTCCAACTTATCAAATTTTTTTTGATATTTTATATCAGTTTGTAGCATCAAATATGTTGAATTCCATCTTGTAGAAAAATCTAATTGCAATGAAGATCCATATGTCAAGTTTGCTTCTTCAATACATAACTTAAAGATATCTAATCTTTTAGGACTGCTCCTCACATATTTTACCACACCTCTAATTTTTTGAATAGCACCCTCAACTTCTACAATGCCATCTCTGACAATTAAGTTTAGGATATGAGCACAACATCTCATATGAAAATGCTCGCCTCTCAAAGGTATAACACTTTTCTTCCAAATCCTTTTTTCAATTGTTCAACCGCAACATCATTATTTGATCCATTGTCAACAGTAATGAACATCAACTTTCTCAAACCCCATTCATCTATGCAAAACTCAATAGCATTTCTAATATTAACTCCAGAATTACATTTAATTACACAAAAGTTCAAAAGCCTTTTATGCATATTCCAATGAGAATCAATGAAATGAACAGTTAAACATATATAAGACAAATTTTGAATGCTAGTCCAAGTGTCGGTAGTCAATGAAACTCTACAACAATGAGATGATATGATATCAAATAATTTTTTTCTTTTCCTTCACAAACAAAGAAAAACAATCCCTCAACACAGAGTGCCTAGATGAAATTTTAAATTGAGGCACACTAACTTCAAAAAACTTCTTAAACTCATCCCTCTCAAAAAACAAAAAGGCAATTCATCTTTTATGATCATTTTCACAAAGCCTCCCTAACTAGTTATTGATCAAATTGCCAACAAGTTAATTTGTTATCCTCTGAACTAGTACCTTTAGTGAAACTAAACAAAGATTGTGACTTTTCATTACCTTTGTAAGCTTCGATTAATTCTTTTTTGTGTGGAAATTTCCTACAAGTCTTTCTCAAGTATTTCCAGAAACCCAAAGTACCGTGATCACTTATTGCCAAGTATTCTTTCCTACACCATATACAAGCTGCCCTACCAGTTTCATTTCCCTCTGAATCAACTAATATCTCATAAGTTTCTCAAATAGTAGACTTATACTTTTTATGAGCTTGAGGTTCAGATGTACCTTTACTTTCTTTTACAATTGGAATTGAAGAACCTGCCGTAACAATTGGAGGGTTCATGAAAGGATGATAATTGGATTTACCCGTACTTTGATCATTTGAGATGTGATCATCTTCAATTTATAGTATTTTTCATTTACCGCTGGATTGTGCCATCTGCATTGCCATTAATTAATATGATATGTTAAGCATAAATACAAATAAATATTTCAAACAGGCAAGCTCTACAAAACTGACTGTAACACATATAGCCCACTCATTCGGCCTACTCATTCGACCCAACTA
This sequence comes from Sapria himalayana, assembly GCA_029783825.1. Classification (NCBI taxonomy): domain Eukaryota; kingdom Viridiplantae; phylum Streptophyta; class Magnoliopsida; order Malpighiales; family Rafflesiaceae; genus Sapria; species Sapria himalayana. Next base: position 666,252 of record JAREIK010001501.1, on the reverse strand, counting down.
CACCACCACAACCAATACTCAACAAAACTGACTGAGACACATAATAATAATAATTAATCACTCAATTCTCGTCAGAAAAAAAACCAAAAGGCTGGTGGCATCTGAGACATGGTGGAGGCAACCATAAGTGCGATGGAAAAGGGCTGGACCTAACTGAACACAGCTAGAATGGCGTGAGGTGGCCCGGAACTCGTCGAAAGAGCAATAGGTGCGTCGGAATTGGATGGGTAGTAGCGGAATTGATGGCATCTTCAATATATATATATATATATATATATATTCCTAGTTCTAGTATAGGTTTTTTAAGGACAGGACGGTTCTCGGGATGGATATTGCTTGAGATCCGGAAGCGTCCCAAAAGAAAAAATACGTGACAGAACGGGATTGGAAAAGTCAAAGTCAATGGATTTTCTCAGTCCCTATTCTTTTGGGACAAGACTTCAGGTCGGGTCGCTAATCTCCGATTCCCGTGAGTAGCACTACTAAATGCATATAAAGTTAAATCAGTAAACTCCTAAACCACGTAATGCCTAAATATATAAACTATTGAACCACTAAATACTTCTTAATAATTAATAAATCTACTTTTTATTGCTATTTATTATATTTTTAAATATTCATTTTAATTATTTATTAGTGTATTTATTTAGAAATATTTATTACAAAATAAATTATGAGTGGGACAAATATAATTTAAATAATATATTATTTATCTAATAAAAATATACGCTTATAAAAGAAGTATAAATTTAAAAAATAGAAATTATTATCAAGTAATATAAGTTACTTTAATTCTGAATTAATCTGGGATTTGTAAATATTTTTTAATTAATATCTAACTTAATATTAATAGTTTATAAATTTAATTTTTGATCATTATTATAATATCTATCAATAAAATTATTTATATTAAATTTATATGATATATAATTATTAATATTATAATAACAAAATATTGTATTAAAATTTCAAAAAATTTTAAATATTATTATATTTTCAAATGTTATAACCTATGAAAATGATAAAAAATTATAGAATTTTTTTTATTATTTTATTTATTTAAATAAAACCTATAAACCACTAAAAGCCTAAAAACATAAATCGCTAAACTCCTAACCACAAAACATCTAAATACTTAACTGAATAAACTGGTATACATTAATATTAAATCATAAATCTCATTTTAATTTTTATTCTGTATAATTTTAAATTTTTATTTTAATTATTTATCAATTTATTTTATTGAAATATTAATTAAAAAATAAATTATTAGTGAGACATATCTAATTTAAATTAAACTGGTATACCTAAATAATAAATAATAAATATCATTTTTTGTTCATTATAATTTTAAATATTTATTTTAATTATTTATTTGTTTATTTATAATTAAATATTAATTACAAAATAAATTGAGTTGGACAAATATAATTTATATAAATTTTTTTTCATAAAAAAATTATTGATAAAATTTTTAAAAGAAAAAAAATTTTCAAAACAAAAAATTATTATTTAGTAATATATTTTGCTTTTCTTTTGAATCATTTTAGGTTTTGTAATTATATTTTAATTGATATCTATCTTATTAATAATAGATTATTAATTTACTTTTGATCATTATTAGAATATTTATCAATAAATTTGTTTATATTGAATTTATATGATATATAAATATAATGATTTTTATAACTAAATATTCTATTCACATTTAAAAAAAATTTAAAAATTATTATATTTTCAAAGGTTTTAACCTTTGAAAATATCAAAAATTAATAAAAATAAATTTTTTAAATTTATTTTTTTAAATAAAACCTATAAACCACTAAATGCATACACAGTTAAATCACTAAACTCCTAAACCTCATAATGCCTAAATACATAAACCATTAAACAGCTATGTACTACTTAATAATTAATAAATCTAATTTTTATTTCTATTTATTATAATTTTAAATATTCATTTTAATTATTTATTAGTTTATTTATATAGAAATATTTATTATAAATTAAATTATGAGTGTGACATATATATTTTAATTATTTTATTTTTAATCAAAAAAAATATCTGCTTATAAAAGAAGTAAAAATCTAAAAATTAAAAATTATTATCCTGTAATATATTTTACTTTAATTTTGAATCAATTTGGGTTTTGTAATTATTTTTTAATTAATATCAATCTTTTTATTAATAGTTTATTAATTTTAAATTTGATCATTATTATATTATCTATCAATAAAATTGATTATATTGAATTTATATGATATATAATTATTAATATTATCATAACTAAATATTGTATTCACATTTCAAAAAATTTTAAATATTATTATATTTTCAAAGGTTATACCCTAAGAAAATGAGAAAAAATTACAAATTTTTTTTTGTTATTTTATTGTTTAAATTAACCTATAAGCCACTAAATGCCTAAAAACATAAATTGCTAAACTCCTAAACGACAAAACTTTTAAATACGTAAACTATTAAACAGGTGTACATTAATAAAAAATCATAAATCTCAATTTAATTATTATTAAGTATAATTTTTAATTTTTATTTTAATTATTTATAAGTTTATTTTGATAGAAATATTAATTACAAAATATATTATTAGTGAGACAGATCTAATTTAAATTATTTATTTTTCATCAAAAAAATTATATATCCATATAAAAAGAAGCAAAATTTTAAAAACAAAAATTTATTATTTAGTAATATATTTTATTTTTATTTTGAATCATTTTAGATTTTGTAATTATATTATAATTTATATCATTCTTATTAATAATAGTTTATTAATTTTTTATTGATCATTATTATAATATCTATTAATAAAATTATTTATATTTAGTTTACATTATATATAATTATTAAGATTATTATTACTGAATATTATATTCACATTTAAAAAAATTAAAAATTATTATTTATTCAATGGTTATAACCTTCAAAAATTAAAAAAATCAAAAAATTAAAATTTATTTTTCATTCTTTAATGAAAAACTATAAATCACTTAAGGCCTAAACACTTAAATCACTAAACCCCAAAACGCCTAAATATTAAAACCATTAAACTTGTATATCCTTAATAATAAATAATAAATCTCAATTTTATTTGTATTCATTATAATTTTAAATATTCATTTTAATTATTTATTAGTTTATTTTTATAGAATTATAAATTTAAAATAAATTATGAGGAAGACAAATATAAATTAAATAATTTACTTTTAATAACAAAAAATATAAACTTATAAATAGAAGCAAAATATCAAAGAAAGTATTATTTTGTAATATAATTTACTTTGATTTTGAATAAATTTGTGTTTTTCAAATATATTTAAAATAATATCTATCTTATTAATAATAGTTTATTAATTTATTTTTTGATCATTAATATAATATATTTCAATATAATTGTTTAGATTGAATTTACATGATATATAATTATTAAGATTATCATAACTAAATATAGTATTCGCATATAAACAAAATTTAAAAATTATTATACCTTCAAAGTTTATAACCTTCAAATATGAGAAAAAATAACAAAATTAATTTTTTTGTTATATCACGGTTTAAATAAAACATATAAACCATTTAATGCCTAAATACATAAATATCTAAACTCGTAAACCTCGAAGCCCCTAAATACTTAAACCTTTAAACTAGTAAACCTTAAATATAATTTAAATAAATTATAGAAATATTAATTACAAAATAAATTATGAGTTATACAAATATAAATTAAATAATATATTTTTCATCTAAAAAACATATAAGCTTATAAAATGATGGAAAAACTAAAAAAAAATTATTATTTAGTAATAAATTTTACTTTTATTTTGAATCATTTAGGTTTTTTAATTATATTTTAATTTATATCTATCATATTAATAATAGTTTATTAATTTATTTTTAGATAATTGATATAATATCTATCAATAAAAATGTTTATATTTAGTTTATATTATATATAGTTATAATATTTAATCTTACTAAATATTGTATTCACATTTTTAAAAAATTTTAAAATTATTATAATTTCAAATGTTATAACCTTTGGAATTTTGAAAAAATATCAAAAATAAATTTTTTGTTATTTTATTGTTTGAATAAAACCTATAAACCATTAAATGCCTAAATAATTAAATCAATAACTTCTAAATCTCGAAAACCCTAAATAGATAAATTTTTTAAACATGTATATCCTAAATAGTAAATAATAAATCTTATTTTTATTTATTTCATTATAATTTTAAATATTCATTTTAATTATTTATTTTTTATTTTTATATAAATATTAATTACAAAATAAATTATAAGTTATACAATATAATTTATATAAATTATTTTTCAACAAAAAAATATAGATAAACTTAATAAAAGAAGAAGAAAATAAAAAACAAAAAAATATTATATAGTAATATACTTTGCTTTGTTTCTGAATCATTTTAGGTTTTGTAATTATAATTTAATTGATATCTAACTTATTAATAATAGATTATTAATTAATTTTTTGATCATTATTAGAATATTTATCAATAAAAATATTTATATTGAATTTATATGATATATAAATTTAATAATTATTATAACTAAATCTTGTATTCACTTTTGAAAAAAGTTATAATTTTTATATTTTCAAAGATTATAACCTTTGAACATGTTAAAAAATAAAAAAAAATATTTTTTGTTATTTCATTGTTTAAATAAAACCTATAAATCACTAAATGCCTAAACACTTAAATCACTAAACTACAAAATTTCAATAACCCTATATATATAATCCTTTAACCCGGTATACCCTAAATAATAATTAATAAATCTCATTTTTATTTGTTTTCATTATAATTTAACAAATTCATTTAGATTGTTAAGTTTTTTATTTATATAAATTATTAATTATAAAATAAATTATGAGTTAAAAATATAATTTAAAAAAATTATTTTTCATCAAAAAATTTATAAGCTTATAAAAAGAATAAAATTTAAAAACGAATAATTATTATTAAGTAATATATTTTGCTTTGCTTTTAAATCATTTTAGGTTTTGATATTATATTTTCAGTAATATCAATCTTATTTATATTAGATTTTTAATTTATTTTTTGATAATTATTAGAATATCTATCAATAAAATTGTTTATATTGAATTTATATGATATATAATTATTATGATTATTATAAATAAATATTTATTCACTTTTGAAAAAAATTTAAAAATATATATTCAAAGGTTATAACCTATGAAAATATCAAAAAATAATAAAAATAATTTTTTTTTATTTTTTTTTTAAATAAAAACTATAAACCAGTAAATGCATACACAGTTAAATCTGTAAACTACTAAACCCCATAATGCCTAAATACATAAACCATTAAACTGCTAAATAATACATAATAATTAATAAATCTAATTTTTATTTCTATTTATTATAATTTTAAATATTCATTTTAATTATTTATTAGTTTATTTTTATAAAAATATTATTACAAAATAAATTATGAGTGCGACAAATATAATTTAAAAATTTATTTTTAATCAAAAAATATATATACGCGTATAAATGAAGTAAAATTTAAAAATTAAAAATTATTATGTAGTAATATATTTTACTTTAATTTTGAATCAATTTGGGGTTTCTAAATATTTTTTAATTAATATCTTTCTTATTTTTAATTGTTTATTAATTTAATTTTTGATCATTATTATAATATCTATCAATAAAGTTGTTTATATTGAATTTATATTATATATAATTAATAATATTATTATAACTAAATATTGTATTAATAAAATATAGATAAACTTAATAAAAGAAAAAAAAATTAAAAACAAAAAAATATTATATAGTAATATATTTTGCTATGTTTCTGAATCATTTTAGGTTTTGTAATTATATTTTAATTGATATCTAACTTATTAATAATAGATTATTAATTTATTTTTTAATTCATTATTAGAATATTTATCAATAAAAATATTTATATTGAATTTATACAATATAAATAATTATTATAACTAAATAGTATATTCACTTTTTAAATTAGTTTTAAATTTTTTATATTTTCAAAGATAATAACCTTTGAACATGTGAAAAAATAAAAAAAAATATATTTTTTTGTTATTACATTGTTTAAATAAAACCTATAAATCACTAAATGGCTAAACACTTAAATCACTAAACTACAAAATCCCGATACCCCTATATAGATAATCGTTTAACAGGTATACCCTAAATAATAATTAATAAATCTCATTTTTATTTGTTTTCAATATAATTTAAAAATTCATTTTTATTAGTTAAGTTTTTTGTTTATATATATATATTAATTATAAAATAAATTATGAGTTAAAAATATAATTTATAAAAATTATTTTTCATCAAAAAATAAATAAGCTTATAAAAAGAATAAAAATTTAAAAACAAATAATTATTATTAAGTAATATATTTTGCTTTGTTTTTGAATCATTTTAGGTTTTGATATTATATTTTATGTAATATCAATCTTATTCATAATAAATTTTTAATTTATTTTTTGATAATTATTAGAATATCTTTAAATAAAATTGTTTATATTGAATTTATTTGATATATAATTATAATGATTATTATAAATTAATATTGTATTCACTTTTGAAAACAAATAAAAAATTATTATATATTCCAAGGTTTTAATCTTAAAAAATGAGAAAGAATACAAAAAATAAATTTTTTGTTATTTCTTTTTTAAATAAAACCTATAGACCACTAAATGTTTACATACTTAAATTTGTAGCTCATAAAACCCAAAACCCTTAAATATGTAAACCTTATAAAAGTTTTATACTACTTAATAAATAACAAATCTCATTTTTATTTCTATTTATTATAATTTTAAATATTCATTTTAATTATTTATATTTTAATTTTTAGAAAAATTAATTACAAAATAAATTTCGAGTGAGATAGATATTATTTATATAATTTATTTCTAATCATAAAAAAATATAAGCTTATAAAAAGATGGAAAATTTTAAAATTAAATATAATTATATAGTAATATATTTTTATTTGATTTTGAATCATTTTGTGTTATGTAAATATATTTTAATTAATATTTATATTTTTAATAATAGTTTATTAATTTAATTTTTGATCATTATTATAATATCTATCATTAAAATTATTAATATTGAATTTATATGATATATAATTAATAAGATTAATATAATTATACATGGTATTCACATTTCAAAAGATTTTAAAAATTATTTTATTTTTAAAGGTTATAACCTTTGAAAATCAAAAAAAAATCAAAATAAAAATTTTTATTTTTATTATATAAATAAACCCTATATACCACTAAATGCCTAAAAACATAAATTGCTAAACTCCTAAATGACAAAACCCCTAAATATTCGATCCATTAAACCGGTATACCATATATAATTGTTGGGACAATTATGCTTCCACGGTAGTGAGATTGAGATACAGAAACACAGAAACAATAGAAAACAAAAAATATATATATCCCAATTCAGCAACCATCCATGATAGAATCAAAAAACGAGAAATAAACACCGAAAATAACGTGGTTCGCTAGTCGCTCAGCACGACTAGCTAAATCCACAAGAAAAAGCTTATGCTTTATAGATTTAAGCAACAGAAATGCCTTATAGTATGTAGCACACAGAATAGTCGCGATAAATCGCACAGAGAGAAGAGAGAGAGAGACGATTATCAATTCCACGGGTCCAAAAACAGCCACCCGAAAATAAAATTACAAAACATTTTATATTAAAATTTTTCTCAGTTCATTTAACCGGAGCGTGTCGGATCATTAGATGGGTCAGGCTCTGCTCCTATTTCGGCCCACTGTCCGGTCAGCGAGACCTCCATTATTGTGCTACTACTACATCCCCGGCCTTTTAATATTTCCTTTCCTGCACTTACATGAAAATATTAAAAAAGAAAAAATATTTCGTTATACAAACAGATTATCAAAAAATAAATTACATATACAGCAATAATAAATCTTAAATCTCATTTTAATTTGTATTCATTATAATTTTAAATATTCATTTTAAATATTTATTAGTTTATTTTTATATAAATATTAATTATAAAATAAATAATTAGGCAGACAAATATAATATGAATAATTTACTTTTAATAAAAAAAATATAATCTTATAAAAAGAAGTAAAAATTTAAAAACAAAAAATTATTATTTAGTAATAAATTAACTTTGATTTTGAATCATTTTAGGTTTTATAATTATATTTTAATTTATATCTATCATATTAATAATAGTTTATTAATTTATTTTTTGATAATTGATATCATATCTATCAATAAAATTATTTATAATTAGTTTATATTATATATAATTATAATGATTAATATTACTAAATATTTTATACACATTTTAAAAAAATTTTAAAATTATTATATTTTCAAATGTTATAAACATTGAAAATGTGAAAAAATAACAAAAATAATTTTTTGTTATTTCATTGTTTAAATAAATCCTATAAACCACTAAATGCCTAAATACTTAAATCAATAATTCCGAAATCTCGAAACCCCTAAATAGATAATCATTTTAAACCGGTATACCTTAAATAATAAATAATAAATCATAATATTATTTTTTTCATTATAATTTAAAAGATTTATTTTAATTATTTATTCGTTTATTTTAATATAATTATTAATTATAGAATAAATTGAGTTAGATAAATATAATTTATATAATTATTTTTCATCAAAAAAATATAGATAAACTTTAAAAAAAAGAAATTTAAAACAAAAAAAATTTATATAGTAATATATTTTGCTTTGTTTCTAAATCATTTTAGGTTTTGTAATTATATTTAAATTGATATCTATCTTATTAATAATAGATTATTAATTTATTCTTTGATCATTATTAAAATATTTTTCCATAAAAATATTTATATTGAATTTATATGATATATAAATATAATGAATATTATAACTAAATATAGTATTCACTTTTGAAAAAAATTTAAAAATTATCATATTTTCAAAGGTTATAACCTTTGAAAATATCAAAAAATAAAAATATAAATTTTTTGATATTTTTTTAAATTTACCTATAAACTTCTAAATGCATACAAAGTTAAATCAGTAAACTACTAAACACCTTAATGCCAAAATACATAAACCATTAAACTGCTATATACTACTTAATAATTAATAAATCTAATTCTTAATTTTATTAATTATAATTTTAAATATTCATTTTAATTTATTATTAGTTTATTTTTATAGAAATATTTATTACAAAATAATTATGAGGCAGAAAAATATAATTTAAAATATGTATACGCTTATAAAAGAAGGAAAAATTTAAAAATTAAAAATTATTATCCAATAATATATTTTACTTTAATTTTGAATCAATTTGGGTTTTGTAAATATTTTTTAATTAATATCTATCTTTTTATTAATAATTTATTAATTTAATTTTTGATAATTATTATATTGTCTATCAATAAAATTGTTTATATTGAATTTATATGATAAATAAATATTAATATTATTATAACTAAATATTCTATTCACTTTTCAAAAAATTGTAAATATTATTATATTTTCAAAGGTTATAACATATGAAAATGATAACAATTATAGAAATTTTTTTTTGTTATTTTATTTTTTAAATAAAACCTATAAACCACTAAAAGCCTAAAAACATAAATTGCTAAACTTCTAAACTGACAAAATCTCTAAATACTTATTCCATTAAACTGGTATAGATTAATAATAAATCATAAATCTCATTTTAATTTGTATTCAATATTATTTTAAATTTTTATTTTAATTATTTATCAGTTATTTTATAAAAATATTAATTATATAATAAATTATTAGTGAGACAGATCTAATTTAGAATAAAATAGTATCCCTAAATAGTAAATAATAAATCTTATTTTTTTTCATTATAATTTTAAATATTCATTTTAATTATTTATTTGTTTATTTATATATAAATATTAATTAAGAAATAAATTGAGCTAGGCAAAAATAATTTATATAAAATATTTTTCATCAAAAAATTATAGATAAACTTTTTAAAAGAAAAAAATTTTTCAAAACAAAAAATTAGTATATAGTAATATATTTTGCTTTACTTCTGAATCATTTTAGGTTTTGTAATTATATTTTAATTGATATCTATCTTATTAATAATAGATTATTAATTTATTTTTTGATCATTATTAGAATATTTATCAATAAAATTGTTTATATTGAATTTACATGATATATAATTATAAAGATTATTATAACTAAATTTTATATTTACATTTGAAAATAATTTAAAAATTATTATATTTTCAAAGGTTATCATTTTTGAAAATGAGCTAAAATCCCAAAAATAAATTTTTTGTTATTTTATTGTTTATATAAAACCTATAAACTACTAAATGCCTAAATGCATAAATCATTAAACTCTTAAACCCCAACCCCAAAAGCCTTAAATACTTAAACATTTAAACAATCTTTAAAGGTTTAAGTATTTATAAATAATATATGAATATCTATCAATAAATAATAGTTTATTAATTTATTTTTTCATCATTATTATATTTATATTTATATTTAGTTTATTAATATCTATCAATAAAATTGTTTATATTTAATTTATATGATATATAATTATTAAGTTTATTATATCTAAATATTGTATTCACATTTGAAAAAAATTTAAAAATTATTAGATTTATAAACGTTATAACCTTCGATATTGATAAAAAATTTGAAAAAAAATATTTTTGTTATTTCATTATTTAATTAAACATATAAACAACTAAATGCCTAAACACTTAAATCACTAAACTCCTAAACTCCTTAATACTTAAACCATTAAACTGGTATACCTTAAATAATTATTCATAAATCTCATTTTTATTTGTATTCATTATAATTTTTATATTCATTTTAATTATTTATTAGTTTTTATTAATAGAAATATTAATTGAAAAATAAAATTATGAATGAGACAAATATAATTTAAATAATTTATCTTCATCAAATAAATTTATAAGCTTATAAAAAGAATCAAAAATTTAAAAATAAAAAATTATTATTTAGTAATATATTTTACTTTGATTTTGCATCATTTAAGGTTTTGAAAATATATTTTAATTAATATCTATCTTATTAATAATAGTTAATTAATCTATTTTATGATCAGTATTATAATATCGATTAATAAAATTATTTATAATGAATTTACATGATATTTAATTTTTATGATTATTATAATTAAATATTGTATTAACATTTGAAAAAGAAAATAAAAATTATAATATTTTCAATGGTTATAACCTTGAAAATGAGAAAAAATCATAAAAATATATATTTTTTATTTAATTATTAAAATAAAACCGATAAACCACAAAATACCTAAATACTTAAATTACTAAACTCCTAAACCCTGATACTGCTGCACCACACACACATAGCTACGGATCACAGTACACACGTGCACATATTCTTGTCCATTTTGGTGTAGCATTTAGAGGGGACAGCAAGTCCTGGAAGCAGCCATAAGTATGGGCCACCTGCTTGTACAGGGCCCCACTAACAAGCCGAGATGATAAGATTCAGACAAGTGACGAGACCGAATAAAGTGGTCGGGAGTAATCCAGGGAGTATCTAGGAGTGGGTCCCACTAGCCCTATCTGGCAGTATAGACGGCTACCCAACCATCGCCCAACAGGAGTAGTGGGTAATCCATGATTAATTGGAGAGCCGGAAAAATTCGAAGCATCACCAAGCAGGGCCAATAAGCAATGGAGTCCAGACCAGCCACACGTGAGCGAAAGATTCAAACTTGTAGTTTATATTTGTAGTCTTATTAGTATGTTGGACTTTGTATGCACCATGTACTTGTAGAGACGATCATGACATACTCACACACACAATCTTGTATGTTCTCTATGTAGCATGCAATGAGAGCAGATGGACCCATGAGTATCTCTAAGTGGGGCTCACTAATGCATTTTGTAAAAATACATTAGGCGATGCTACACTCCCAGGAGCAAAATACCCATCTTTATATCATTTTGTAATTTTACTTGTATTCTAGCTTGGTTGTACACGCAGATAATTAGACTATTAGATGGACCTCATCACACATGCACACCGATGCATGCTTATTTTTTGATATTTTGTCGGTGCAACATACAACCACTTCTTGGAGCTCAAGGAGGAAGCATTCTAACCCAAGAGATACTCTTTTGAGGATCATTGGAGCAAAAGAATGTGGAATTTAGAGGTGAGAATGAATTGACTAAGTGCCGTAGATATGGACTTGTGAATTTATGGGTATTCAGTTTTACATGTATTCAATTGCATAGTAATGAAATAGGCAAACGCTTGATGGTGCATGTCACACACATACACAATCTTATATTTGCATAGTTTTAATATGGTGCACATTAAGGGTTCTCCAAAAAGCTTGGACAAATCCGAATGGAAAGGATGCAGTGCGAATAATGACTCAATGCAAACTCTGAAGTCCGGGAATCCCAGGTGATTTTAGTTGTATTCGTATGCTTGAAATTATTAGTCATTATGTTTTTTTTATGTATTTTATGCATAGAATCAATAAGGTGCATAGGATTTGGTGGGCTCGCCTAAATTAGTCAGCTTTTTAGTCTCTTGTAAGTTGTGTGGCTAAATGATAAAAAAATGTGTATATTCTAAAAAAAACTAAAAAAACCATAAACCCTAAACTTTAAATCCTAAACCTTAAACCCTAAACTATAACCATAATCCATAAACACTAAATTCTAAATCTTATGTTTTGCACTTTTATAATCAAATGACTAAGTGTTAAATTTAAATTGAAATTCACAACTTTTAGGAATGTCACAGATTTATCTTTTTGTATATGTAACACAAAGTCATGACTCAAGGGGTGAGTTATGGATTCAGTCTCTTTCTTGCTTTAGATTATTGTAGCATTAGCAATGGTCATGATAGTATATCTTGTCTCTAGAACACAAAATCAATTCGATGAGAATATGCCATAACTTGTGTCGCTCTATTGAACATATTGTTATGGCACTAAGAATGATCTTGAATACATATTTAATCACTATAATACAGGGTCACAGTATTGGATATGAGCATAGCTTGTGCATTTTATCTTTATATTGGAAAGTCATTGCACTAGGAATGTTTGTAACTTTATACATTCCTCAAGAGTAAAAGTCATGACCCGAGAAATAGTTATAGCTCGATTACTACTCTTTATAACTTTCTATAGCTAAAATTATTGGGATTGGAAATATCACTATGGCTTTTTCCTTTGATTTGTGACCTCAAGTGTCAATATGCAAGACTAATATTTTGAGTAATGATTAAAACCTATTATACATTTGAATATGATTCATTTACAATTTTTTGGGTATTGTGAGCTTGTATACATAACTCATTTAATATAAAAAGAGAGAAATGATACTTTTCATATCCATGAGGAAATAAAAAAAGTCTTAGACAAGCCAATAAAATATATTTTTTGATTCTTGATTAAAAGAGTGCTCATACTTCTTGCATTGCTCAAACCACCATGGTGTTAGTTTGTTCTAATAGGCTACAAAGTGGTTATTTTTTTAGAGGTAAACTATGTTTTAAAAAAATTACTTTGAGTGTGTGCGTGAGAGATATTTTAGAAGAAATTAAAATAATCAATATAAATAACATCCTCAAAAACTTGCTATTTCAACATATAGGGGTACAACTTTGGTTTAGTCTGTTAGCGTACAAGAGTCAAATTTCCTTTGATAGCCCAGTGATTAAACATCAAATATGGTGTGACATAATATAGATAAAGTAAAAGTTCCTATTATTTTGGTTAGAGCTTTAGCAATCATACTAGAATTGAGAGAGGAACAAAATTAATTATTTCAATTATTCAATATAATTTTAATTATTATTTTAATTATTTATCAGTTTATTTTTATAAAAATATTAATTACAAAATAAATTTTTAGTGAGACAGATCTAATTTAAATTAAACCGGCATATCCTAAATAATAAAGAATAAATCTCATTTTTGTTCATTTTAATTTTAAATATTCAAATTTAATTATTTATTTGTTTATTTTTAAATAAATATTAATTACAAAATAAATTATGAGTTACACAAATATAATTTATATAAATTATTTTTCATCAAAATAATATAGATAAACTTTTAAAAAGAAAAAAAAAATTCAAAACAAAAAATTAATATATAGTAATATATTTTGCTTTACTTCTGAATCATTATAGGTTTTGTAATTATATTTTAATTGATATCTATCTTATTAATAATAGATTATTAATTTATTTTTTGATCATTATTAGAATATTTATCAATAATATTGTTTATATTGAATATATATGATATATAAATATAATGATTATTATAACTAAATATTAAATTCACATTTGAAAAAAATTTAAAAATTATTATATTTTCAAAGGTTATAACCTTTGAAAATGTAAAAAAATACTAAAAATAAATATTTTGTTATTTTAATTTTTAGATAAAACCTATAAATCACTAAATGCATACACAGTTAAAGCAATAAACCTCTAAAGCCCGTAATGCCTAAATACATAAACCATTAAACTGCTATCTACTACTTAATAATTAAGAAATCTAATTTTTATTTCAATTTATTATAATTTTAAATATTCATTTTAATTATTTATTAGTTTATTTTTATATAAATTTTTATTACAAAATAAATTATGAATGCGACAAATATAATTTAAATAATTTATTTATAAAAATAAAATATATATATGCTTATAAAAGAAGTAGAAATTTAAAAATTAATAATTATTATACAATAATATTTTTTAGTTTAATTTTGAATCAAATTGGGTTTTGTAAATATTTTTTAATTAATATCTATCTTATTATTAATAGTTTATTAATATAATTATTGATCATTATTATAATATCTATCAATAAAATTGTTTATATTGAATTTATATGATATATAATTATTAAAATTATTATAACGAAATATTGTATTTATATTTCAAAAAATTTTAAATATTATTATATTTTCAAAGGTTATAACCTATGAAAATGAGAAAAAATTACAAATTTTTTTCGTTATTTAATTGATAAAATAAAACCTATAAACCACTAAATGCATAAAAACATGAATTGCTAAACACCTATATGACAAAACCTATAAATTCTTAAACTATTTAATTGGTATACATTAATAATACATCATAAATATCATTTTAATCTTTATTCAGTATAATTTTAAATTTTTATTTTAATTATTTATCAGTTTATTTTTATAGAAATATTAAGTACAAAATAAATTATTAGTGAGATGGATATAATTTAAATTAAACTGGTATTCCCTAAATAATAAATAATAAATCTCATTTTTTTTTCATTATAATTTTAAATATTCGTTTTAATTATTTATTTGTTTATTTTTATATAAATATTAATTAAAATATAAATTATGAGTTAGACAAATATAATTTATGTAAATTATTTTTAAACAAAAAATATAGATAAACATTTTAAAATAAAAAGAAATTACAAAACAAAAAATTATTATATAGTAATATATTTTGGTTTGCTTATGAATCATTTTAAGTTTTGTAATTATATTTTAATTGATATCTATCTTATTGATAATAGATTATTAATTTATTTTTTGATCATTATTAGAATATTAATCACTAAAATTGAATATTAATTGATTATTAATTTATATTTTAAGTTTTGTAATTATATGATATATAAATATAATGATTATTATAACTAAATATTGAATTCGCTTTTGAAAAAAATTTAAAATTTATTATATTTTCAAAGGTTATAAACTTTGAAAATATCATAAAATAATAAAAATAAATTATTAGTTATTTTATTTTTTAAATAAAACCTATAAACCACTAAATGCATACACAATTAAATCAGTATACTCCTAAACCCCGTAATACCTAAATACATAAACCATTAAACCACTATATAATACATAATAATTAATAAATCTAATTTTTATTTATTATAAATTTAAATATTCATTTAATTATTTATTAGTTTATATTTATAAAAATATTAATTACAATATAAATTATGAGTAAGACAAATATAATTTAAATAATTTATTTTTAATCAAAAAATATTTATACGCTTATAAAAGAAGTAAAATTTAAAAATTAAAAATTAAAAATTATTATTCAATAATATATTTTACTTTAATTTTGAATCAATTTGGGTTTTGTAAATATTTTTAATGAATTTCTATCTTATTATTAATAGTTTATTAATTTAATTTTTGATCATTATTATAATAACTATCAATAAAATTGTTTATATTGAATTTATATGATGTATGATTATTAATAATATTATACCAAAATATTGTATTCACATTTCAGAAAATTTTAAATCTCAAAACAATTAAACTGGTATACATTAATAATAAATCATAAATCTCATTTTTATTTTTATTCAGTATAATTTTAAATTTTTATTTTAATTATTTATCCGTTTATTTTTATAGAAATATTAATTACAAAATAAATTATTAGTGAGACAGATATAATTTAAATAATTTATATTTCATCAAAAAAATATATAAGCTCATAAAAATAGGCACAATTTTAAAAACACAAATTTATTATTTAGTAAAATATTTTATTTTGATTTTGTATCATTTTAGATTTTGCATTTATATTTTAATTTATATCATTCTTTTTAATAATAGTTTATTAATTATTTATTGATCATTATTATAATATATATTAATAAAATTATTTATATTGAGTTTATATTATATGTAACTATTAAGATTATTATAACTATATATTATATTCACATTTAAAAAAAATTAAAAATTATTATAATTTCAAAGTTTATAACCTTCAAAAATAAAAAAAAACAAAAAAATTAATTTTTTGTTTTTTCATTCTTTAAATAAAAACTATAAATCACTAAAGGCATAAACACTTAAATAACTAAACCCCAAAACACCTAAATACCTAAACTATTAAAACTGTATATCCTGAATAATAAATAATAAATAATAAATTTCACTTTTATTTGTATTATTTATAATTTTAAATATTCATTTTAATTATTTTTTAGTTTATTTTTATAAAATTATAAATTACAAAATATATTATGAGGACGACAAATATAATTTAAATTATATAATTTTAAGAACAAAAAATATAAACTTATAAAAAGAAGCAAAACAACAAAAACATTATTATTTAGTAATTTTTTTTACTTTGATTTTGAATAAATTTAGGTTTTGCAAATATATTTTAAATAATATCTATCTTATTTATAATAGTTTATTAATTTATTTTTTGATCATTAATATAATATCTATCAATATAATTGTTTATATTTAATTTATATGATATATAATTATTAATATTATAAAAACTAAATATAATATTCACATTTAAAAAAAAATTAAAAATTATTATATTTTCAAAGGTTATAACCTTAAAAAATGAGAAAAAATAACAAATAATAAATTTTCTATTATATTATTGTTTAAATAAAACTTATAAACCATTAAATACCTAAACATATAAATCACTAAACTCCTAAACCCCGAAACCCATAAATACTTAAACCTTTAAACTCGTAAACCTTAAATATAATTTAAATAATATAATGATATATTAATTACAAATAAATTATGAGTGATACAAATATAATTTAAATAATTTATATTTAATCAAAAAAATATATAATCTTATAAAATGAGGCAAAAACTAAAAAACAAAAACTATTATTTAGTAATAAATTTACCTTGATTTTTAATCATTTAGTTTTTGTAATTAAATTTTAATTTATATCTATAATATTAATAATAGTTTATTAATTTATTTTTTGATAATTGATATAATATCTATCTATAAAATTGTTTGTATTTAGTTTATATTATATATTGTTATAATAATTATTATTACTAACCATTGAATTCAGATTTTTTAATAAATTTTTAAATTATTATATTTTCAAAGGTTATATATAATCTTTGAAAATTTGAAAAAATATCAAAAATAATTTATTTGTTATTTCATTGTTTAAATAAAACCTATAAACCACTAATTGCCTAAATACTTAAATGAATAACTTCTAAATCTCGAAAACCCTAAATACATAATTATTTAATCAGATATATCCTAAATAATAAACTATAAATCTCATTTTTATTTTTTTCATTATAATTTTAAATATTCATTTTAATTATTTCTTTCTTTATTTTTATATAAATATTAATTACAAAATAAATTATGAGTTAGACAATTATAGTTTATATAAACTATCTTTCATTAAAAAAAATATAGATAAAATTATTAAAATAAAAAAAAAATTAAAAACAAAATATTATTATATAATAATATAATTTGCTTTGCATCTTAATCATTATTGGTGTTATAATTATATTTTAATTGATATCTATCATATTAATAATATATTATTAATTTATTTTTTGATCATTATTAGAATATTTATAAATAAAATTGTTTATATTAGATTTATATGATATTTAAATATAATGATTATTATAACAAAATATTAAATTCACTTTGAAAAAAAATTTAAAATTATTATATTTTCAAAGATTATAATCTTTGAAAATGTGAAAAAATAAATACAAATATTTTTTTGATTATTCATTGTTTAAATAAAACATATAAACCACTAAATGCCTAAACACTTAATTCAATAACTCCTTAATCTCTAAAACCCTAAATAATAAATAATAATCCTTTTAAGCCGGTAACTATAAATAATAAATAATAAATCTCAATTTTATTTTTTCCATTATAATTTTAAATATTCATTTTAATTATTTATTCGTTTATTTTTATATAAATATTAATTACAAAATAAATTATGAGTTAGACAAATATAATTTATATAAATTATTTTTCATCGAAAAATATAGATAAACTTATAAAAAGAATAAAAAATTTAAAAACTAAAATTTATTATATAGTAATATATTTTGCTCTCATTTCTGAATCATTTTAGATTTTGTAATTATATTTTAATTGATATCTATCATATCAATAATTATTTATTAATTTATTTTTTGATCATTATTAAAACATTTATCAATAAAATTGTTTATATTGAATTTATATGATATATAAATATATTGATTATAATAACTAAATATTGAATTCTCTTTTGTAAAAAATTTTAAAATTATTATATTTGCAAAGGTTATAACCTTTGCAAATATGAAAAAATAATAAAAATAAATTTTATCAGTAAACTCCTAAACCACGTAATACCTAAATACATAAACCATTAAACCGCTATATACTACTTAAAAATTAATAAATTGAATTTTTATTTCAATTTATTATTATTTTAAATATTCATTTTAATTATTAATTAGTTTATTTTTATAAAAATATTTATTACAAAATAAAGTATGAGTGCGACAAATATAATTTAATCAATTTATTTTTAATAAAAAAAATATACGCTTATAAAAGAAGTAGAAATTTAAAAATAAAAAATTATTATCAAGTAATATATTTTACTTTAATTTTGAATCAATTTGGGGTTTGTAAATATTTTTTAATTAATATGTATCTTTTTATTAATAGTTTATTAATTTAATTTTTGATCATTATTATAATATCTATAAATAAAATTATTTATATTGAATTTATATGATATATAATTATTAATATTATTATAACTAAATATTATATTCACATTTCTAAAAATTTTAAATATTATTATATTTTCAAAGGTTATAACCTTTGAAAATCAGAAAAAATTACAAATTTTTTTTTTGTTATTTTATTGATCAAATAAAACCAATAAACCATTAAATGCCTAAAAACCTAAATCGCTAAACTCCTAAAAACCTCTTAATACTTAAACCATTAAACTAGTATACATTAATAATCAATCATAAATATCATTTTAATTTTTATTCAGTATAATTTTAAATTTTTATTTTAATTAATTTTTAGTTTATTTTTATACAAATATTAATTACAAAATAAATTATTAGTAAGACAAATCTAATTTAAATTAGACCGGTATACACTGAATAATAAATAATAAATAATAAATCTCATTATTTTTAATTATAATTTTAAATATTAATTTTAATTATTTATTTGTTTATTTTTATATATATATTAATTACAAAATAATTTATGAGTTAAACAAATATAATTTATGTAAATTATTTTACATCAAAAAATTATAGATAAACTTTTTAAAAGAAAAAAAATTTCAAAACAAAAAATTATTATATAGTAATATATTTTGCTTTGCTTTTGAATCATTTTAGATTTTGTAATTATATTTTAATTGATATCTAACTTATTAATAAAAGATTAATAAGTTATTTTTTCATCATTATTAGAATATTTATCAATAAAAATGTTTATATTTAATTTATATGATATATAAATATAATAATTATTATAACTAAATATTGTATTCACTTTTGAAAAAAATTTAAAATTATTATATTTTCAATGGTTATAACCTTTGAAAATGTGAAAAAATAAAAAAAAATAATTTTTTTTGTTATTTTATTGATTAAATAAAACCTATACACCACTAAATCCCTAAACATTTAAATTAGTAAACTACAAAATGTTGATACCTCCATATAGATAATCCTTTAAATCGGTAAACCCTAAATAATAATTATAAATTTCATTTTTATTTCTTTTCATTATAATTTAAAAAAATCATTTTGATTGTTTAGTTTTTTATTTTTATATAGGTATTAATTATAAAATAAATTATGAGTTAAAAATATAATTTATAAAAATTATTTTTAATCAAAAAATTGATAAGCTTATAAAAAGAATAAAAATTTAAAAACAAATAATTATTATTTAGTAATATATTTGCTTTGATTTTGAATCATTTTAGGTTTTGATATTAAATTTTAAGTAATATCAATTTTATTCATAATAGATTTTTAAATTATTTTTTGATAATTATTAGAATATCTATCAATAAAATTGTTTATATTTTAATTTATATCTATCATATTAAGAATAGTTTATTAATTTATTATTTGATCAATTTTATAATATCTAACAATAAAATTACTTATATTGAATTTAAATGTCTTATAATTATTAAGATTATTATAACTAAATATTATATTTACATTTGAAAAAAAATTAAAAATTATTATTTTTTCAAAGGTTATAACCTTCGAAAATGATAAAAAATAACAAAAATAATTTTATTATTATTTTATTATTTAAATAAAACTAATAAACCACTAAATGCCTAAACATTTAAATCTCTAGACTCCTAAACACCAAAATCTCCTAAATACTTAAACCATTAAACCTATATAACATAAATAATAAATAATAAATCTCATTTTTATTTGTATTCATTATAATTTTAAATATTCATTTTAATTATTTTTTAGTTTATTTTTATAGAAATATTAATTACGAAATAAATAATGAGTGAGATATATAATTTAAAAATATTTTTTTTTATAAAAAAAAATAAGCTTATAAAAATAAACAAAATTTCAAAAATTTAAAATTTTATTAAGTAATATAATTTACATTGATTTTGAATTATTTTGTGTTAAGCAAATATATTTTAATTAATATCAATTTTATTAATAATAGTTTATTAATTTATTATTTGATCATTTTTATAATATCAAATAATAAAATTACTTATATTCAATTAAAATGTCTTATAATTATTAAGATTATTATAACTAAATATTATATTTACAATTTAAAAAAATTTAAAAATTATTGTATTTTCAAAGGTTATAACCTTCAAAAATGATAAAAAATCACAAAAATAATTTTTTATTATTTTCTTATTTAAATAAACCTTATAAATCACTAAATGCCTAAACATTTAAATCTCTAGACTCTTAAACACCAAAATCCCCTAACTACTTAAACCATTAAACATATATAACCTAAATAATAAATAATAAATCTCTTATTTATTTGTATTCATTATAATTTTAAATATTCATTTTAATTATTTTTTAGTTTATTTTTATAGAAATTTTTATAATAAAATAAATTATGAGTGCGACACATATAATTAAAATAATTTATTTTTAATCAAAAAAAAAATATTTGCTTTCAAAAGAAGTATAAAATAAGTATTATTAAAAATTAAAAATTATTATCAGCTAATATATTTTACTTTAATTTTCAATTAAATTGTGTTTTGTAAATATTTTTTAATTAATATTTATCTAATTATAAATAGTTTATTAATTTATTTTTGATCATTATTATAATATCTATCAATAAAATATTTTATATTTATTTTATATGATATAGAATTATTAAAATTATTATAACTAAATATTGTATTTAAATTTCAAAAAATTTTAAATATTATTAAATGTTCAAAGGTTATAACATTTGAAAATGACAAAAAATTACAAATTTTTTTTTGTTATTTTATTGTTTAAATAAAACCTATAAATAACTAAATTCCTAAAAACATAAATCACTAAATTCCTAAACGACAAAACCTCAAAATACTTAAAACATTAAACTGGTATACATTAATAATAAATCATAAATCTCGTTTTAATTTTTATTCAGTATAATTTTAAATTTTTATTTTAATTATTTATCAATTTATTTTTATAGCAATATTAATTACAAAATAAATTATTAGTGAGACAGATATAACTTAAATTAAATCGGTATACCCAAAATAATAAATAATAAATCTCATTTTTTTTCATTATAATTTTAAATATTCATTTTAATTATTAATTTTTTATTTTTATATAAATATTAATTAAAAAATAAATTATGAGTTAGACAAATATACTTTATGTAAATTATTTTTAATCAAAAAAATATAGAATAAATTTTTAAAATAAAAAAAATTTCAAAACAAAAAATTATTATATAGTAATATATTTTGCATTGCTTATGAATCATTTTTTGTTTAGTAATAATATTTTAATTGATATCTATCATATTAATAATACATTATTAATTAATTTTTTGATCATTATTAGAATATTTATCACTAAAATTATTTATGTTGAATTTATATGATATATAAATATAATTATTATTAAAACTAAATATTGAATTCAATTTTGAAAAAAATTTAAAAATTATTATATTTTCAAAGGTTATAACCTTTGAAAATATCAAAAAATAATAAAAATAAATGTTTTATTATTTTTATTTTTTAATTATTAGTGAGACAGATATAACGTAAATTAAACTGGTATACCCTAAATAATAAATAATAAATCTCATTTTTTTTTCATTATAATTTTAAATATTCATTTTAATTATTAATTTTTTATTTTTATATAAATATTAATTAAAAAATAAAAATATTAGTGAGACAATATACTTTATGTAAATTATTTTTAATCAAAAAAATATAGAATAACTTTTTAAAATAAAAAAAAATTTCAAAACAAAAAATTATTATATAGTAATATATTTTGCTTTGCTTATGAATTATTTTTTGTTTTGTAATTATATTTTAATTGATATCTATCATATTAATAATAGATTATTAATATATTTTTTGATCATTATTAGAATATTTATCACTAAAATTGATTATGTTGAATTTATATTATATATAATTATAATTATTAATATAACTAAATATTGAATTCACTTTTGAAAAAAATATAAAAATTATTATATTTTCAAAGGTTATAACATTTGAAAATATCAAAAAATAAAAAAAATAAATGTTTATCTATTTTATTTTTAATTAAAACCTATAAACCACTAAATGCATACACAATTAAATCAGTAAACACCTAAACCCCTTTATACTTAAATACATAAACCATTAAACTACTATATAATACATAATAATTAATAAATATAATTTTAAAATCTATTTATTATTGTTTTAAAAATTCATTTTAATTATTTATTAGTTTAGTTTTATAGAAATATTTATTACAAAAAAAGTATGAGTGCGACAAATATAATTAAAATAATTTATTTTTAATCAAAAAAAATATAAAAATTAAAAATTATTATATAGTAATATATTTTACTTTAATTTTGAATTAATTTGGGTTTTGTAAATATTTTTTAATTAATATCTATCTTATTATTAGTAGTTTATTAATTTAATGTTTGATCATTATTATAATATCTATCAATAAAATTATTTATATTGAATTTATATTATATATAATTACTAATATTATATTAACTAAATATTGTATTCATATTTCAAAAATTTTAAATATTATTATATTTTCAAAATTTATAACCGATGAAAATGAGAAAAAATTACACAATTTTTTTTATTTTATTGATTAAATAAAACCTATAAACCAATAAATGCCAAAAAACCTAAATCGCTAAACTCTTAAAAGACAAAACCTCTAAATACTTAAACCATTAAACTAGTATACATTAATAATAAATCATAAATATCATTTTAATTTTTATTCTGTATAATTTAAAATTTTTATTTTAATTAATTTTTAGTTTATTTTTATAGAAATATTAAATACAAAATTAATTATTAGTAAGACAAATCAAATTTAAATTAGACCGGTATACCCTAAATAATAAATAATAAATCTCATTTTTTTAATTATACTTTTAAATAATCATTTTAATTATTTATTTGTTTATTTTTATATAAATATTAATTACAAAATAATTTATGAGTTACCCAACTATAATTTATATAAATTATTTTTCATCAAAAAATTATAGATAAACTTTTTAAAAGAAAAATAATTTCAAAACAAAAAATTATTGTATAGTAATATATTTTACTTTGCTTCTGAATCATTTTAGGTTTTGTAAATATATTTTAATTGATATCTCGATTTTTAATAATAGATTATTAAGTTATTTTTTCATCATTATTAGAATATTTATCAATAAAAATGTTTATATTGAATTTATATTATATATAAATATAATAATAATTATAACTAAATATTGTATTCACTCTTGAAAAAAATTTTAAAATTATTATACTTTCAAAGGTTATAACCTTTGAAAATGTGAAAAAATAAAAAAAATATTTTTTCTTTGTTATTCTATTGTATAAATAAAACCTATACACCACTAAATTCCTAAGCATTTAAATCACTAAACTACAAAATCTAGATACCCCTATATAGATAATCCTTTAAATCGGTATACCCTAAATAATAATTAATAAATTTCATTTTTATTTGTTTTCATTATAATTTAAAAAATTCATTTTGATTGTTTAGTTTTTTATTTTTATATATGTATTAATTATAAAATAAATTATGAGTTAAAAATATAATTTATAAAAATTATTTTTCATCAAAAAATTAATAAGCTTATAAAAAGAATAAAAATTTAAAAACAAATAATTATTATTTAGTAATATATTTTGCTTTGATTTTAAATCATTTTAGATTTTGATAATATATTTTAAGTAATATCAATCTTATTCATAATAGATTTTTAATTTAATTTTTGATAATTATTAGAATATCTATAAATAAAATTGATTATATTGAATTTATATGATATATAATTATTATGATTATTATAAATAAATATTGTATTCAATTTTGAAAAAAAATTAAAAATTATTATATTTTCAAAGGTTATAATCTTATAAAATGAGAAAAAATAATAAAAATAAATTTTTAGTTATTTTATTTTTTAAATAAAACCTATAGACCATTAAATGCTTACTTACTTAATTTGTAAGCTCATAAACCCCGAAACCCCTAAATACATAAACATTTTAAAATCTTTATACTACTTAATAAATAATAAATCTCATTTTTATTTCTATTTATTATAATTTTAAATATTCATTTTAATTATTTATAGTTTAATTATTTAGAAAAATTAATTACAAAATAAATTTCGAGTAAGATAAATATTATTTAAATAATTTATTTTTAATCAAAAAAAATATAAGCTTATAAAAAGAAGGACAAATTTAAAAATTAAATATTATTATCTAGTAATATATTATTTTATTTAGAATCATTTTGTGTTATGTAAATATATTTTAATTAATATTTATATTATTAATAATAGTTTATAATTTAATTTTTATCATAATTATAATATCTATCATTAAAATTGTTTATATTGAATTTATATGTTATATAATTAGTAAGATTAATATAATTATACATTGTATTCACATTTAAAAAAATTTTAAAAATTATTTTATTTTCAAAGGTTATAACCATTGAAAATCAGATAAAATTTTTTTTAAAAAAAATTATTTTTATTATATAAATAAAACCTATAAACGACTAAATACCTAAAAACATAAATTCATAAACTCATAAATCTCAAAACCCCTAAATAATGAAACCATTAAACCAGTATACCACATATAATAAATCATAAATCTCA
Organism: Sapria himalayana; assembly: GCA_029783825.1. Lineage (NCBI taxonomy): Eukaryota > Viridiplantae > Streptophyta > Magnoliopsida > Malpighiales > Rafflesiaceae > Sapria > Sapria himalayana. The sequence continues at coordinate 639,855 of JAREIK010001501.1, read as the reverse complement.
TTTTAATTTGTATTCTTTATAATTTTAAATATTCATTTTACTTATTTATTAGTTTAATTTTCATTGAAATATTAATTACAAAATAAAAAATTAGTGAGATAACTATAATTTTAATAATTTATTTTTAATTAAAAAAATATAAGCATATAAAAAGAAGTAAAAATTTAAAAACAAAATATTATTATTTAGTAATATATTCTACATTGATTTTGCATCATTATATATAGGTTTTGTAATTATATTTTAATTTCTATCAATCTTATTAAGAATAGTTTATTAATTTAATATTTGATCAATTTTATAATTTCTAACAATAAAATAACTTATATTGAATTTAAATATCTTATAATTATTAAGATTATTATAACTAAATATTATATTTACATTAGAAAAAAAGTTAAAAATTATTATATTTTCAAAGGTTATAACCTTCAAAAATGATAAAAATCACAAAAATAATTTTTTTATTATTTTATTATGTAAATAAAACTTATAAACCACTAAATGTCTAAATATTTAAATATCTCGACTCCTTAACCCCAAAATTTCCTAAATACTTAAACCAGTAAACCTATATAACCTAAATAATAAATAATAAATCTCATTTTTATTTGTATTCTTTATAATTTTAAATATTCATTTTAATTATTTTTTAGTTTATTATTATAGAAATGTTAATTACAAAATAAATAATGAGTGAGACATAATTTAAATACATTATTTTTTATGAAAAAAAATAAGATTATAAAAATAAACAAAATTTCTAAAATTTAAAATTTTATTTAGTAATATAATTTACTTTGATTTTGAATTATTTTAGGTTCTACAAATATATTTTATTAACTATCTATCTTATTACTAATAGTTTATCAATTTATTTTTCGATCATTATAATAATATATATTAATAAAATTTTTTATATTGAATTTACATCAAATATAATTATTAAGATTATTATAACTAAGTATTGCATTCATATTTTAGAAAGATGAAAAAATTATTATATTTTCAAAGGTATTAACCTTTGAAAATCACGAAAATTCATAAAAATAAATTTTTTTTATTTCATTGATTAAATAAAACCTATAAACACCTGAATGTGCAAACATATAAATCAATAAACTCTTTAACCCCAAAACCACAAAAAACTTAAACCATTAAATAGGTATACCCTATATAATAAATCATAAATCTTTTTTTTATAAGTATTCATTATAATTTTAAATATTCATTTTAATTATTTATCAATTTATTTTTATAGAAATATTAATTTCAAAATAAATTATTAGTGAGACAGATATAATTTAAATAATTTATTTTTAATCAAAAAAATATATATGCTTATAATGAGGCAAATTTTTTTAAATAAAAAATTATTATTTAGTAATATATCTTATTTTGATTTTGAAAATTTTAGATTCTACAATTATATTTTAATTAATATCATTCATATTAATACTAGTTTATTAATTTATTTATTGATCATTATTATAATATCTATTAATAAAATTATTTATATTTAGTTTACATTATATATAATTATTAAGATTATTATAACTAAATATTATATTCACATTTAAAAAAATTAAAAATTATTATATTTTCAAAGGTTACAACCATCAAAAATTTAAAAAATTCAAAAATTCAAATTTTTTTGTTTTTTAATTCTTTAGATAATAACTGTAAATCACTAAAGGTTTAAACACTTAAATCACTAAACTCCTAAACCCAAAAACACCTAAATACTTAAACCATAAATGATATCCTGAATAATGAATAATAAATCTCAATTTTATTTGTATTCATTATAATTTTAAATAATTATTTTAATTATTTATTAGTTTATTATTATATAATTATAAATTACAAAATAAATTATGAGTAAGACAAATTAATTTAAATAATTTATTTATAATAACAAAAATATAAAGTTTTAAAAAAAGCAAAACATTAAAAAAATTATTTTTAAGTAATATATTTTACTTTGATTTCGAATAAATTTAGATTTTGCAAATATATTTTAAATAATATCTATCTTATTAAGAATAGTTTATTAAATTTTTTTTGATAATTTTTATAATATCTAGCAATCTAAATATTTATATTGAATTTAAATGACTTATAATCATTAAGATTATTATAAATAAATATTATATTTATATTTGAAAAAAATTAAAAATTATTATATTTTCAAAGGTTATAACCTTGAAAAATTTTAAAAATAATAAAAATAATTTTTTTGTTATATCATTGTTTAAATAAAACTTATAAACCACTAAATGCCTAAACACTTAAACCTCTAAACTACTAAACACAAAAGCCCCTAACTACATAAACCTTTAAACTAGTAAACCTTAAATATAATTTAAATAATTTATAAAAATATTAATTACAAAATAAATTATAAGTGATACAAATATTATTTAAATAATTTATTTTTCATCAAAAAAAAATATAAACTTATAAAAAGAAGCAAAAACTAAAAAACAATTATTATTTAGTAATAAATTTTAGTTGAATTTTGAATATTTTTAGGATTTGCAATTATTTTTTAATTTATATCTATCATATTAATGATATCATATTAATATATTTTTTGATAATTGATATACTATCTATCAATAAAATTGTTTATATTTAGTTTAAATTATATATAATTATAATGATTATTATTACTAAATATTGTATTTACATTTTTAAAAAATTTTAAAATTATAATATTTTCAAAGGTTATAACCTTTGAAAATGTGAAAAAATATCAAAATTAATTTTTTTGTTATTTCATTGTTTAAATAAAACCTATAAACCACTAAATGCCTAAAATCATAAATTGATAAGGTCATAAATGAAAAAAAACTCTAAATACTTAAAATATTAAACTGGTATACATTAATAATAATTCATAAATCTCATTTTAATTTTTATTTAGTATATTTTTAAATTTTTATTTTAATTATTTATCAATTTATTTTTATAGAAATATTAATTACAAAATAAATTATTAGTGAGATAGATCTAATTTAAATTAGACTGTTATACCCAAAATAATAAAGAATAAATCTCAATATTATTATTTCTATTATAATTTTAAATATTCATTTTAATTATTTATTTGTTTATTTATATATAAATATTAATTACAAAATAAATTAAGCTAGACAAAAATAATTTATATTAATTATTTTTCATCAAAAAAATATGGATAAACATTTTAAAAGAAAAAAAAATTCAAAACAAAAAATTATTATATAATAATATATTTTGATTTCTTCTGAATCATTTTAGATTTTTTTTATTATATTTTAATTGATATCTATCTGATTAATAAAAGATTATTAATTTATTTTTTGATCATTTTTAAAATATTTATCAATAATATTGTTTATATTGAATTTACATAATATATAATTATTAAGATTATCATAACTAAATATTATATTTACATTTGAAAATAATTTAAAATTATTATATTTTTAAAGGTTATCATCTTTGAAAATCAGATAAAATCACAAAAATAAATTTTTGTTATTTTATTGTTTATATAAAACTTATAAACTACTAAATGCCTAAACGCTTAAATCAATAAACTCCTAAACCCAAAAACTCCAAAACCCTTAAATACTTAAACATTTAAACCATCTTTAAAGGTTTATGTATTTATAAATAATATATAAATATCTATCAATAAATAATAGTTTATTAATTTATTTTTTAATCATTATTATATTTATATTTATATTTATATTTAGTTTATTTATATCTATCAATAAAATTGTTTATTTTTAATTTACATGCTATATAATTATTATGTTTATTATAACTTAATATTGTATTCACATTTGAAAAAAATTTAAAAATTATTATATCTATGAAGCTTATAACCTTCAAATTGATAAAAAATTTGAAATTTTTTTTTGTTATTTCATTATTTAAATAAAACATATAAACTACTAAATGCCTAAATACTTGAATCACTAAGCTCTTAAACTCCTAAATACTTAAACCATTAAACTAGTATACCCTAAATAATTAATTATAAATCTTATTTTTATTTGTATTCATTATAATTTCAATATTCATTATAATTATTTATTAGTTTATTTTTATAGAAATATTAATTGCAAAATAAAATTATGAATGAGACAAATATAATTTAAATAATTTATCTTCATCAAAAAAATTTAAAAGATTATAAAAAGAATCAAAAATTTAAAAATAAAAAATTATTATTTAGTAATTTATTTTACTTTGATTTTGAATCATTTTAGGTTTTGCAAATATATTTTAATTAATATCTATCTTATTAATAATAGTTTATTAATCTATTTTATGATCAGTATAATAATATCGATCAATAAAATTATTTATATCAGATTTACATGATATTTAATTTTTATGATAATTATAATTAAATATTGTATTAACATTTGAAAAAAAATTAAAAATTAAAATATTTTCAATGGTTATAACGTTGAAAATGAGAAAAAAATCATAAAAATAATTTTTTTGTTATTTAATTATTTAAATAAAACCTATAAACCATAAAATACCTAAATACTTAAATTACTAAACTCCTAAACCCTGATACTGATGCACCACACACACATAACGATGGACCACAGTACACACGTGCACATATTCTTATCCATTTTGGTGTAGCATTTAGAGGGGCCAGCAAGTCCTGTAAGATCTAGAAGTATGGGCCACCAGCTTAGAGAGGGCCCCACTAACAAGCCGGGATGATAATATTCAGACTACCGATGTGACCGAGCAAAGTGGTTGATAGTAAGCCCAGGAGTAGCTAGGAATAGGGCCCACTAGCCCTATCAGATAGCATAGAGGGCCACCCAACCATCGCCCAATAGGAGTAGCGGGTAATCCATGATTAATTGGAGAGCCGGCAAAATCCGAAGCATCACCAAGCAGGGCCAGTAAGCAATGGAGTCGAGTCCAGCCACGCGAGAGCGAAAGATTCAAACTTGTAGTTTATGTTTGTAGTCTTATTTGTATTTTGGACTTTATATGCACCATGTACTTGTATAGATGGACCATGACATACTCACACACACAATCTTGTCTGTTCTCTATGTAGCATGCAATGAGGGAAACTAGACCCATGAGTATCTCTAAGTGGGGCCCACTAATGCATTTTGTAGATACACATTAGGCGATGCTACACTCCCGGGAGCAGAAGACCTATCTTTATAGCATTTTGTAATTTTATTTATATTCTACATTAGTTGTAGCGTAGATAATTAGACTATGAGATGGACCTCATCACACATGCACACCGATGCATGCATATTTTTTGATATTTTGTCGGTGCAACATACAGGCACTTCATGGAGCTTGAGGAGGAAGCATTCTAACCCAAGAGATACTCTTTTGAGGATCATTGGAGAAAAAGAATGTGGAATTCATAAGTGAGAATGAATTGAAAAAGTTCCGTAGATATGGACTTGTTGATTTATGGGTATTCAGTTTTACATATATTCCAATGCATAGCAATGACATAGGCAAACTCTTGATGCTGCATGTCATAGACATGCACAATCTTATATTTGCATAGTTTGAATATGGTGCATCATTCAGGTTCCTCCAAAAGGCTTGGATAAAACAGAATGGAAAGGATGCAATGCGCATAATGACTCAATGCCAACTCTGATGTCCTGGAATGCCAGGTGATTTTAGTTGTATTCGTATGCTTGGAATTTTTAGGCATTATGTTTTTTTATGTATTTTATGCATAGAATCATTAAGGTGCATAGGATTTGGTGGAATGGCCTAAATTAGTCTTCTTTTTAGTCTCTTGTAAGTTGTGTGCCTAAATGACAAATAAAGTGTGTATTTTCCAAAAAAAACAAAAAAAACCATAAACCCTAAACTTTAAATCCTAAACCTTAAACCATAAACTATAACCCTACTCCATGAACCCTAAATCCTAAATCTCATATTTTTTACTTTTATAATCAAATGACTAAGTGTTAAATTTAAATTGAAATTCACACCTTTTAGGAATGTCACAGATTTATCTTTTTATATATGTAACACAAAGTCATGATTCAAGGGGTGAGATATGGATTCAGTCTGTTTCTTGCTTTAGATTATTGTAGCATTAGCAATGGTCATGATTGTATATTTTGTCTCTAGAACAAAAAATCATATCAATGAGAATATCCCATGACTTGTGTCTCTCTGTTGAACATATTGTTATGGCAGTAAGAATGATCATTAATACATATTTAATCACTGAAATACTGGGTCACAGTATTGGATATGACCATAGCTTGTGCATTTTATATTTATATTCCAAAGTCATTGCACTAGGAATGATTGTAACTTTGAACATTCCTCAAGAGCAAAAGTCATGACCCTAGAAATAGTTAAAGCTCGAGTACTACTCTTTATAACTTTCTATAGCTAAAAATCTTGGGATTGGAAATATCACTATGGCTTTTTCCTTTGATTTGTGACCTCAAGTGTCAATATGCAAGACTAATATTTTGAGCAATGATTAAAACCTTTTATACATTAGAATATGATTCATTTAGATTTTATTGGGTATTGTGAGCTTGTATACATAACTCATTTAATATAAAAAGAAAGAAATGATACTTTTCATATCCATGAGGATATAAAAAAAGGCTTAGACATGCCAATAAAATTAATTTTTTGATTCTTGATGGATGAGAGAGCCCATACTTATTGCCCTGCTCAAACCACCCTGGGGCTAGTTTGTTCTAATAGGCTACAAGGTGGTTATTTTTTTATAGGTGAACTATGTTTTAAAAAAATTTTTTGAGTGTGTGAATGAGAGATATTTTAAAAGAAATAACAATAATCAATATAAATTGCATCCTCAACAACTAGCTATTTCAACACATAGGTGTACAACTTTGGTTTAGTCTGTTAGCGTACATGAGTCAAATTACCTTTGATAGCCTAGTGATTCAACATCAAATATGATGAGACATAATAGAGATAAAGTAAAAGCTCCTATTATTTTGGTTAGAGCTTAGCAATCATTCTAGAGTTGAGAGAGGCAACAAAATAAATTATTTTAATTATTCAGTATAATTTTAATTTTAATTATTTATAAGTTTATTTTTATAGAAATATTAATTTCAAAATAAATTATTAGTGAGACAGATCTAATTTAAATTAAACCGGTATATCCTAAATAATATAGAATAAATCTCTTTTTTTTTCATTTTAATTATAAACATTCAAATTTAATTATTTATTTGTTTATTTTTATATAAATATTAATTACAAAATAAATTATAGAGTTACACAAATATAATTTATATAAATTATTTTTCATCAAAATAATATATATAAACTTTTTAAAAGAAAAAAAAATTCAAAACAAAAAATTATTATATAGTAATATATTTGCTTTGCTTCTGAATCATTTTAGGTTTTGTAATTATATTATAATTTATATCTATCTTATTAATAATAGATTATTAATTTATTTGTTGATCATGATTAGAATATTTATCAATAAAATAGTTTATATTGAATTTATATGATATATATATATATAATGATTATTATAACTAAATAGTTTATAAACTCCTAGACCCGCTAATGCCTAAATACCGTAACCATTAAACCTATATATAATACATAATAAATAAAAAATCTAATTTTTATTTCTATTTATTATAATTTTAAATATTTATTTTAATTATTTATTAGTTTATTCTTATAGAAATATTTATAACAAAATAAATTATTAGTGCGACAAATATAATTTTAATAATTTATTTTTAATGAAATAATATATATATGCATATAAAAGAAGTAAAATTTAAAAATTAAAAATTAGTATTCACTAATATATTTTACTTTAATTTTGAATCAATTTGGGTTTTGTAAATATTTTTTTATGAATATCTATCTTATTATTAATAGTTTATTAATTTAATTTTTGATCATTATTATAATAACTATCAATAAATATTTATATTGAATTTATATGATGTATGATTATTAATAATACTATAACTAAATATTGTATTCACATTTCAAAAAATTTTAAATCTCAAAACCATTAAACTGGTATATATTATTAATAAATCATGAATCTCATTTTAATTTTTATTCAGTATATTTTTAAAGTTTTATTTTAATTATTTATCAGTTTATTTTTATAGAAATATTAATTACAAAATAAATTCTTAGTGAGACAGATATAATTTAAAATGTTTATATTTCATTCAAAAAAAATATAAGCCTATAAATATAGGCACAATTTTAAAAAAAAAATTATTATTTAGTAAAATATTTTATTTTGATTTTGTATCGTTTTAGATTTTGCGTTTATATTTTAATTTATATCTTTCTTTTTAATAATAGTTTATTAATTATTTATTGATCATTTTTATAATATCTATTAATAAAATATTTATATTGAGTTTACATTATATATAATTATTAAGATTATTATAACTAAATAATATATTCACATTTAAAAAAATATAAAAATTATTATATTTTCAAAGGTTATAACCTTCAAAAATTAAAAAAAACAAAAAATTAAATTTTTTTTTTCATTCTTTAAATAAAAACTATAAATCACTTAAGGCATAAAAACTTAAATCACTAAACCCCAAAACATCTAAATACCTAATCGATTAAAACTGTATATCCTGAATAATAAATAATAAATCTCACTTTTATTTGTATTCATTATAATTTTAAATATTCATTTTAATTATTTTTTAGTTTATTTTTATAGAATTATAAATTACAAAATATATTATGAGAAAGAAAAATATAATTTAAATAATATACTTTTAAGAACAAAAAATATAACCTTATAAAAAGAAGCAAAACATCAAAAACATTATTATTTAGTAATTTATTTTACTTTGATTTTGAATAAATTTAGGATTTGTAAATATATTTTAAATAATATCTATCTTATTTATAATAGTTTATTAATTTATTTTTTGATCATTAATATTATATCTATCAATATAATTGTTTATATTGAATTTATATGATATATAATTAATAATATTATCAAAACTGAATATACTATTCATTTTTAAAAATAATTTAAAAATTGTTATATTTTCAAAGGTTATAACCTTAAAAAATGAGAAAAAATAACAATAAATAAATTTTTTGTTATATTATTGTTTAAATAAAACTTATAAACCATTAAATACATAAACACATAAATCTTTAAACTCCTAAACCCCGAAGCCCCTAAATACTTAAACCTTTAAACTCGTAAACTTAAATATAATTTAAATAAATTATTGAAATATTAATTACAAAATAAATTATGAGTGATACAAATATAATTTAAATAATTTATTTTTTATGAAAAAAAAAATTATAATCTTATAAAATGAGGAAAAAACTAAAAAACAAAAATTATTATTTAGTAATAAATTTACTTTGATTTTTAATCATTTTAGTTTTTGTAATTAAATTTTAATTTATATCTAACATATTAATAATAGTTTATTAATTTATTTTTTGATAATTGATATAATATCTATCAATAAAATTGTTTATATTTAGTTTATATTATATATTGTTATAATAATTATTATTACTAAATATTCTATTAACATTTTTAAAAAATTTTAAAATTATTATATTTTCAAAGGTTATAACTTTGAAAATTTGAAAAAATATTAAAAATAATTTATTTGTTATTTCATTGTTTAAATAAAACCTATAAACCACTAAATAACTAAATACTTGAATGAATAACTTCTAAATCTCGAAAACCCTAAATAGATAATTTTTTTAATCAGATATATCTTAAATAATAAATAATAAATCTCATTTTTATTATTTTTATTATAATCTTAAATATTCATTTTAATTTTTGATTTTTTTATTTTTATATAAATATTAATTAAAAAATAAATTATGGTTTAGACAATTATAATTTATTATTATTATTTTTCATCAAAAAAAAATATAGATAAACTTATTAAAAGAAGAAAAAATTTAAAACAAAAAATTATTATATAATAATATAATTTGCTTCGCTTCTGAATCATTATTGGTTTTGTAATTATATTTTAATTGATATCTATCTTATTAATAATAGATTATTAATTTATTTTTTTGATCATTATTAGAATATTTATCAATAAAATTGTTTATATTGGATTTATATGATATTTAAATATAATGATTATTATAACTAAATATTGAATTCACTTTTGAAAAAAATTTTAAAATTATTATATTTTCAAAGGTTATAACCTTTGAAAATAAAAAAAATATTTTTTTTGATATTTCATTGTTTAAATGAAACCTATAAACTACTAAATGCCTAAACACTTAATTCAATAACACCTAAATCTCTAAAACCCAAAATAATCAATAATAATCCTTTTAAACCGGTAACCCTAAATAATAAATAATAAATCTCAATATTATTTTTTTCATTATAATTTTAAATTTTCATTTTAATTATTTATTTGTTTATTTTTATATAAATATTAATTACAAAATAAACTATGAGTTAGACATATATAATTTATATAAATTATTTTTCATCGAAAAATATAGATAAACTTATAAAAAGAATAAAAAATTTAAAAACTAAAATTATTATATAGTAATATATTTTGCTCTCCTTATGAATCATTTTAGATTTTGTAATTATATTTTAATTGATATCTATCTTATTAATAATTATTTATTAATTTATTTTTTGATCATTATTAGAATATTTATCAATAAAATTGTTCATATTGAATTTATATGAAATATAAATATAATGATTATTATAACTAAATATTGAATTCACTTTTGAAAAAAATTTAAAAATTATTATATTTACAAAGGTTATAACCTTTGGAAATATGAAAAAATAATAAAAATAAATTTTATGTTATTTTATTTTTAAATAAAACCTATAACCCACTAAATCCATAGACAATTATATCAGTAAACTCCTAAACCCCATAATGCCTAAATACATAAACCAATAAACGGCTATATACTACTTAATAATTAAAAAATTGAATTTTTATTTCAATTTATTATTATTTTAAATATTCATTTTAATTATTTATTAGTTTATTTTTATAAAAATTTATCACAAAATAAATTATGAGTGCAACACATATAATTTAAATAATTTATTTTAAATCAATATATATATATATACGCTTATAAAAGAAGTAAAAATTTAAAAAATACTAATTATTATCCAGTAATATATTTTACTTTAATTTTGAATCAATTTGGGTTTTGTAAATATTTTTTAATTAATATCTATCATATTATTAATCATTTATTAATTTAATTTCTGATCATTATTATAATATCTATCAATAAAAATATTTATATTGAATTTATATCATATATAATTATTAATATTATTATAACTAAATGTTATATTCAAATTTCAAAAAATTTTAAATATTAATTTATTTTTAATGGTTATAACCTTTGAAAATCAGAAAAAATCTAAAAAAAACTTTTTTTATTTTTATTATATAAATAAAACCTATAAACTTACTAAATGCCTAAAAACATAAATTGATAAATTCTAAAATGATAAAACTACTAAATAATCAAACCATTAAAGCGGTATACCACATATAATAAGTCATAAATCTCATTTTAATTTGTATTCATTATAATTTTAAATATTCATTTTAATTATTTATTAGTTTATATATTAATTACAAAATAAATAATGAGTTAGACAAATATAATTTTAATAATTTATTTTTAATCAAAAAAAAATAAGCTTATAAAAATAAGTACAAATTTAAAAACAAAAAAGTATTATTTAGTAATATATTTTACTTTGATTTTGAATCATTATATATTGGTTTTGCAATTATATTTTAATCGCTATAAATCTTATTAATAAAAGTTTATTAATTTATTATTTGATCATTTTTATAATATCTGACAATAAAATTACTTATATTCAATTTATATGTCTTAAAATTATTAAGATTATTATAACTAAATATTATATTTACATTTGAAAAAAATGTAAAAATTATAATATTTTCAAAGGTTATAACCTTCAAAAATGATAAAAAATCACAAAAATAATTATTTTATGATAAGTTTTATTTAAATAAAACTTATTAACCACTAAATGCCTAAACATTTAAATCTCTAGACTCCTAAACACCAAAATCCCCTAAATACTTAAACCATTAAACCTATATAACATAAATAATAAATCTCATTTTTATTTCTATTCATTATAATTTTAAATATTCATTTTAATTATTTTTTAGTTTATTTTAATATAAATATTAATTACAAATTAAATAATGAGTAAGACATATATAATTTAAATAAATTATTTTTTATGAAAAAAATACTCTTATAAAAATAAATAAAATTTAAAAATTTATAATTTTATTTAGTAATATAATTTACTTTGATTTTAAATTATTTTGGTTTCTGCAAATATATTTTAATAATATCTATCTTATTAATAATAGTTTATTATTTTATTTTTTGATCATTATAATAAAATATCTTAATAAATTTTTTTATATCGAATTTACAATAAATATAATTTTTAAGATTATTATAAATAAGTATTGTATTCATATTTTATTTCTATTAAAAAATTATTAAATTTTTAAATGTTATATCATTTGAAAATCACGAAAATTCATATAAATAAATCTTTTGTTATTTCTTTGATTAAATAAAACCTATAAACACCAAAATGTGTAAACCTATAAATCAATAAACTCATTAACCCCAAAACCTGAAAAAACTTAAACAATTAAATAGTTATACCTTAAATAATAAATCTCATTTTTATTAGTATTCATTATAATTTTAAATATACATTTTATTTATTTATTAATTTATTTTTATAGAAATATAAATTTAAAAATAAATTATTAATGAAACAAATATAATTTAAATATTTTATTTTTAATCAAACAATATATATGATTATAAATGGATACAAAAATTTAAAAATTTAAAATTAATATTTCGTAAAATATTTCACTTTTATTTTGAATCATTTTAGGTTTCGAATATATATTTTAAACAATATTTATCTTATTAATAATTGTTGTTACTTTTTTATGATCATTATTATAATATATATCAATACAATAGTTTGTATTGAATTTATATGATATATAATTATTATGATTATTATAACTTCATATTAAATTTGCTTTCCAAAAAAAATTATAAATTATTATATTTTCAAAGGTTATAACATTCAAAAAAGAGAAAAAATAACAAAAAAAATTTTTGTATTTTATTTTTTATATAAAACCTATAAACCACTAAATGACTAAATTCAAAAATAACTAAACTCTTAAACCCCGAAGCCCATAAATACTTAAAACATTAAATTAGTATAGTCCAAATACTAAATCATAAATCTAATTTTTATTAGTATTCATTATAATTTTAAATATTCATTTTAATTATTTATCAGTTTATTTTTATAGAAATATTAATTACAAAATAAATTATTAGTGCAACATATATAGTTTAAATAATTTATTTTTCATTAAAAAATGCTTATAAAAAAAGCAAATTTTTAAAAATAAATAATTATTATTTAGTAATATATCTTATTTTGATTTTGAATCATTTAGATTTTACAATTATATTTTAATTTATATCATTCTTATAAATACTAGTTTATTAATTTATTTATTGATCATTATTATAATATCTATCAATAAAATTATTTATATTGAGTTTACATTATATATAATTATTAAGATTATTATAACTAAATATTATATTCACATCTAAAAAAATTAAATATTATTATATTTTCAAAGGTTAGAACCTTAAAAAATTAAAAAAAATCAAAAAATTAAATTTTTTGTTTTTTCATTCTTTAAATAAAACTATTAATCACTAAAGGTCTAAACAATTAAATCACTAAACTCATAAACAACAAAACATCTAAATACTTAAACCATTAAACCGGTATATCCTGAATAATAAATAATAAATCTGAATTTTATTGTATTCATTATAATTTTAAATATTCATTTTAATTATTTATTAGTTTATTATTATAGAATTATAAATTACAAAATAAATTATAAGTAAGACAAATATAATTTAAATAATTTATTTTTAATAACAAAAATATAAACTTATAAAAAAAGCAAAACATTAAAAAAAATTATTATTTAGTAATATATTTTACTTTAATTTGAATAAATTTAGATTTTGCAAATACTTTTAAATAATATCTATTTTATTAATAATAGTTTATTAATTTAATATTTGATCATTATTATAATATCTAGCAATATAATTATTTATATTGAATTTAAATGACTTATATTTATGAAGATTATTATAAATAAATATTATATTTACATTTGAAAAAAATTTAAAAATTATTATTTTTCAAAGGATATAACATTCAAAAATTAGAAAAAATAAATAAATTTTATGTGATATCATTGTTTAAATAAAACTTATAAACCACTATAACTATAAACACATAAATCTCTAAACTCATTAACACAAAAGCCCCTAAATACTTAAACCTTTAAACTTGTAAACCTTAATTATAATTTATATAATTTATTAAAATATTAATTACAAAATAAATTTTGAGTGATACAAATTTAATTTAAATAATTTTTTTTTCATCAAACAAAAATATAAGCTTATAAAAAGAAGCAAAAACTTAAAAACAAAAATTATTATTTAGTAATATATTTTACTTTAATTTTGAATCAATTTGGGTTTTGTAAATATTTTTTAATTAATATCAATCTTATTATTAATAGTTTATTAATTTAATTTTGATCATTATTATAATATCTATCAATAAAATTATTTATATTGAATTTATATCATATATAATTATTAATATTATTATAACTAAATATTATATTCACATTTCAAAAAATTTTAAATATTAATTTATTTTTAATTGTTATAACCTTTGAAAATTAGAAAAAATCTAAAAAAATTTTTTTTTTATTATATAAATAAAACCTATAATCCACTAAATGCCTAAAAACATAAATTGATAAACTCCTAAATGAAAAACTCCTGAATAATCAAACCATTAAACCTTTATACCACATATAATAAATCATAAATCTCATTTTAATTTGTATTCATTATAATTTTAAATATTCATTTTAATTATTTATTAGTTTATTTTTAATATAAATATTAATTACAAAATAAATAATGAGCAAGATAACTATAATTTTAATAATTTATTTTTTAACAAAAAAAATTTAAGCATATAAAAAAATTACAAATTTAAAAACAAAAAATTATTATTTAGTAATATATTTTACTTTGATTTTTAATCATTATATATAGGTTTTGCAATTATATTTTAATTGCTATCAATCTTATTAAGAATAGTTTATTAATTTATTATTTGATAAATTTTATAATATCTAACAATAAAATTACTTATATTGAATTTAACTGTCTTATAATTATTAAGATTATTATAACTAAATATTATATTTACATTTGAAAAAAATTTAAAAATTATAATATTTTCAAAGCTTATAAACATCAAAAATGATAAAAAATCACAAAATAATTTTTTTATTATTTTATTATTTAAATAAAACTTATAAACCACTAAATATTTAAACATTTAAATCTCTAGACTCCTAAACACCAAAATCCCCTAGGTACTTAAACCATTAAACCTATATAACCTAAATATTAAATAATAAATAATAAATCTCATTTTTATTTGTATTCATTATACTTTTAAATATTCATTTTAATTATTTTTTAGTTTATTTTTATAGAAATATTAATTACAAATTAAATAATGTGTGAGACATATATAATTTAAATAAATATTTTTTTATGAAAAAGAAATAAGCATATAAAAATAAAAAAATTTTCAAAAATTTAAAATTTTATTTACTTATATAATTTACTTTGATTTTGAATTATTTTGGTTTCTGCAAATATATTTTAATTAATATATATCTTATTAATAATAGTTTATTATTCTATTTTTTGATCATTATAATAATATATATTAATAAATTTTTTTATATTGAATTTACAACAAATATAATTTTTAAGATTATTATAACTATGTATTGTATTCATATTTTAAATTTATTAAAAATATTTTGTATTTATAAAGGTTATAACATTTGAAAATCACGAAAATTCAGAAAAATAATTTTTTTGTTATTTCTTTGATTAAATAAAACCTATAAACACCTAAAAGTGTAAAGATATAAATCAATAAACTCATTAACCCCAAAACCACAAAAAAACTTAAATAATTAAATAGTTATACTCTAAATAATAAATCATAAATCTCATTTTCATTAGTATTCATTATAATTTTAAATATACATTTTAATTAATTATTAGTTTATTTTTATAGAAATATAAATTAAAAAATAAATAATTAGTAAGACATATAATTTAAATATTTTATTTTTTATCAAAAAATAGTCTTATAAAGGGATACAAAAATTTAAAAATTTAAAATTAATATTTCGTCAAATATTTACTTTGATTTTGAGTCATTTTAGGTTTTGCAAATATATTTTAAACAATATTTATCATATTAATAATTGGTTATTACTTTTTTATAATCATTATTATAATAAATATCAATAAAATAATTTATATTGAATTTATATTATATATAATTTTTATGATTATTACAACTTCATATTGTATTCACATTTCAAAAAAAATTTTAAAATTATTATATTTTCAAAGGCTATAACCTTCAGAAATGAGAAAAAATAACAAAAATAAATTTTTTGTTATTTTATTTTTTATATAAAACCTATAAACCACAAAATGACTAAATACTAAAATGACTAAACTCCTAAACCCCGATGCCCATAAATACTTAAAACGTTAAATTAGTATAGTCTAAATAATAAACCATAAATCTAATTTTTTTTAGTATTCATTATAATTTTAAATATATATTTTAATTATTTATCAGTTTATTTTTATACAAATATTAATTACAAAATAAATTATTAGTGCGACATATATAGTTTAAATAAATTATTTTTAATTAAAAAATATGCTTATAAAAAAGGCAAATTTTTAAAAATAAATAATTATTATTTAGTAATATATCTTATTTTGATTTTGAATCATTTTAAATTCTACAATTATATTTTAATTTATATATTACTTATAAATACAAGTTTATTAATTTATTTATTGGTCATTATTATAATATCTATCAATAACAATATTTATATTGAGTTTACATTATATATAATTATTAAGATTATTATAACTAAATATTATATTCACATTTCAAAAAAATTAAAAATTATTATATTTTCAAAGGTTATAACCTTCAAAAATTTAAAAAAATCAAAAAATTATATTTTTTGTTTTTTCATTCTTTAAATAAAAACTATGAATCACTAAAGGCCTAAACAATTAAATCGCTAAACTCCTAAACCACAAAACACCTAAATACTTAACCCATTAACCCGGTATATCCTGAATAATAAATAATAAATCTCAATTTTATTTGTATTCATATAATTTTAAATATTCATTTTAATTATTTATTAGTTTATTATTATAGAATTATAAATTACAAAATAAATTATGAGTAAGACAAATATAATTTAAATAATTTATTTTTAACAACAAAAACATAAACTTATAAAAAAAGTAAAACATTAATAAAATTATTATTTAGTAATATATTTTACTTAGATTTGAATAAATTTAGATTTTGAAAATACTTTTTAAATAATATCTATTTTATTTATAATAGTTTATTAATTTATTATTTGATCATTATTATAATATCTAGCAATGTAATTATTTATATTGAATTTAAATGACTTATATTTATGAAGATTATTATAAATAAATATTATATTTACATTTGAAAAAAATTTAAAAATTATTATATTTTCAAAGGATATAACCTTCAAAAATTAGAAAAAAAATAAATTTTATGTTATATCATTGTTTAAATAAAACGTATAAACCACTAAATTTTTAAACACTTAAATCTCTAAACTCCTTAACACAAAAGCCCCTAAATACTTAAACCTTTAAACTCATAAACCTTAATTATAATTTAAATAATTTATTAAAATATTAATTACAAAATAAATTATGAGTCATACAAATTTAATTTAAATAATTTATTTTTCATCAAAAAAATATATAGGTTTTTAAAAAGAAGAAATTACTAAAAAACAAAAATTAATATTTAGTAATAAATTTTATATTGATTTTGAATAATTTTAGGTTTTGCAATTATATTTTAATTTATATCTATCATATTAATAATAGCATATTAATTTATTTTTTGATAATTGATTTAATATCTATCAATAAAATTCTTTATATTTTGTTTAGATTATATATAATTATAATGATTATTATTACTAAATATTGTATTCACATTTATAAAAAATTTTAAAATTATTATATTTTCAAAGGTTATAACCTTTGAAAATGTGAGAAAATATCAAAAATAATTTTTTTGTTATTTCATTGTTTAAATAAATCCTATAAACCACAAAATGCCTAAACACTTAAATCAATAACTCCTAAATCTCTAAAACCCTAAAAAGATAATCCTTTTAAACTAGTATACCCAAAATAATAAATAATAAATCTTAATATTATTTTTTTCATTATAATTTAAAATATTCTTTTTAATTATTTATTCGTTTATTTTTATTAAATATTAATAACAATATAAATTATGAGTTAAACAAATATAATTTATATAAATTTATTTTCATCGAAAAATATAGATAATCTTATAAAAAGAATAAAAAATTTAAAAACTAAAATTTACTATATAGTAATATATTTTGCTCTCCTTCTGAATCATTTTAGATTTTGTAATTAATATTATAATTGATACCTATCTTATTAATAATTGTTTATTAATTTATATTTTGTTCATTATTAGAATATTTGTCGATAAAATTGGTACATATTGAATTTATATGATATATAAATATAATGCTTATTATAACTTATGATTGTATTCACATTTTAAAAGAATTTAAAAATTATTATATTTTCAAATGTTATAACCTTTGAAAATATCAAAAAATAATAAAAATAAATTTTTCGTTTTTTTATTTTTTAAATAAAACCTATAAAACACTAAATGCATATACAGTTATATCAGTAAACTCCTAAACTTCGTAATGCATAAATACATAAACCATTAAACCGCTATATACTACGTAATAATTAATAAATTTAATTTTTATTTCAATTTATTATTATTTTTAATATTCATTTTAATTATTTATTAGTTTATTTTTATAGAAATTTTTATCACAAAATAAATTATGAGTGCAATACATATTTTAAATAATTTATTTTTAAACAAAAATATATATATATGCTTTTAAAAGAAGTATAAAAGAAGTATTATTAAAAATTAAAAATTATTATCAACTATTATATTTTACTTTAATTTTGAATCAATTTGGGTTTTGTAAATTATTTTTAATTAATATTTATCTTATTATAAATAGTTTATTAATTTTATTTTTGATCATTATAATAATATCTATCAATAAACTTGTTTATATTTATCTTATATGATATAGAATTATTAAAATTATTATAACTAAATATTGTATTCAAATTTCTAAAAATTTTAAAATATTATTAAATTTTCAAAGGTTATAACATTTGAAAATGACAAAAAATTACAATTTTTTTTGTTATTCTATTATTTAAATAAATCCTATAAATCGCTAAATGCCTAAAAACATAAATCGCTAAACTCCTAAATGACAAAACCTCATATTACATAAACCATTAAACTGGTATACATTAATAATAAATCATAAATCTCATTTTAATTTTTATTCAGTATAATTTTAAATTTTTATTTTAATTATTTATCAGTTTATTTTTATAGAAATATTAATTACAAAATAATTTATTAGCGATACAAATATAACTTAAATTAAACCGGTATACACTAAATAATAAATAATAAATCTCATTATTTTATCATTATAATTTTTAATATTCATTTTAATTATTAATTTTTTAATTTTATATAAATATTAATTAAAAAATAAATTATGAGTTAGACAAATATAATTTATGTAAATTATTTTTAATCAAAAAAATATAGATAGACTTTTTAAAATAAAAAAAAATCAAAACAAAAAATTATTATATAGTAATATATTTTGCTTTGCTTATGAATCATTTTATGTTTTGTAATTATATTTTAATTGATATCTATCTAATTAATAATATTTTTATTAATTTATTTTTTGATAATTATTAGAATATCTATTAATAAAATTGTTTATATTGAATTTATATGATATTTAATTATTATGATTATTATAAATAAATATTGTATTCACTTTTGAAAAAAATTTAAAAATTATTATATTTTGAAAGGTTATAATCTTAAAAAATTAGAAAAAGTAATAAAAAAAAATTTTTAGTTATTTTATTTTTTAAATAAAACCCATAGATGATTAAATGCTTACTTAGTTAAATTAGTAAGCTCATAAACCCCGTAACCCCTAAATACATAAACATTTTAACATGCATATACTACTTAATAAATAATAAATCTCATTTTTATATCTATTTATTATAATTTTAAATATTCATTTTAATTATTTATAGTTTAATTATTTAGAAAAATTAATTACAAAATAAATTTCGAGTGAGACTAATATTATTTAAATAATTTATTTTTAATCAAAAAAAATATATGCTTATAAAAAGAAGAAAAAATTTTAAAATTAAATATTATTATTTAGTAATATATTTTGATTTGATTTTGAATCATTGTGTGTTATGTAAATATATTTTAATTAATATTTATATTATTAATTATAGTTTATTAATTTAAATTTTGATCATTATTATAATATCTATCATTAAAATTGTTTATATTGAATTTATATGATATATAAATAGTAAAATTAATATAATAATACATAGTATTCACATTTCAAAAAATTTTAAAAATTATTTTATTTTTAAAGGTTATAACCTTTGAAAATCATAAAAAATCTAAAAAAAAATTTTTATTTTTATTATATAAATAAAATCTATAAACCACTAAATAACTAAAAACATAAATTGATAAACTACTAAACGACAAAACTCCTAAATAATCAAACCATTAAACCGATATACCACATATAATAAATCATCAATCTTATTTTAATTTGTATTCATTATAATTTTAAATATTCATTTTAATTATTTATTAGTTTATTTTTTATAGAAATATTAATTACAAAATAAATAATGTGCGAGACAACTATAATTTTAATAATTTATTTTTAATCAAAAAAAAATATAAGCTTATAAAAAGAAGTAAAAATTTAAAAACAAAAAATTATTATTTAGTAATATATTTTACTTTGATTTTGAATCATTATATATAGGTTCTGCAATTATATTTTAATTGCTATCAATCTTATTAAGAATAGTTTATTAATTTATTATTTGATCAATTTTATAATATCTAACAATAAAATTACTTATTTTGAATTTAAATGTCTAAAAATTATTAAGATTATTAAAACTAAATATTATATTTACATTTGAAAAAAATTTAAAAATTATTATATTTTCAAAGGTTAGAACCTTTGAAAATATCAAAAAATAATAAAAATAAATATTTTGTTATTTTAATTTTTAAATAAAACCTATAAACCACTAAATGCATACACAGTAAAATCAGTAAACTTCTAAGGCCCGTAATGCCTAAATACATAAGCCATTAAACTGCTATATACTTTTTAATAATTAAGAAATCTAATTTTTATATCAATATATTATTATTTTAAATATTCATTTTAATTATTTATAAGTTTATTTTATAGAAATATTTATTACAAAATAAATTATGAGTGCGACAAATATAATTTAAATAATTTATTTTTAATAAAAATATATATATACGCTTATAAAAGAAGTAAAATTTCAAAAATTAAAAATTATTATCCAATAATATTTTTTACTTTAATTTTGAATCAATTTGGGTTTTGTAAATATTTTTTAATTAATTCTATCTTATTATTAATAATTTATTAATTTATTTTTTGATCATTATTATAATATCTATCAATAAAATTATTAATATTGAATTTATATGATATATAATTATTAAAATTATTATAAATAAATATTATATTCACATTTCAAAAAATTACAAATTTTTTTTCTTATTTTATTGTTTAAATAAAACCTATAAACCACTAAATGCCTAAAAATATAAATCGCTAAACTCCTAAACGACAAAACTTCTAAATACTTAAACTATTAAATTGGTATACATTAATAATAAATCATAAATCTTATTTTAATATTTATTATGTGTAATTTTAAATTTTTATTTTGATTATTTATCAGTTTATTTTTATAGAAATATTAATTACAAAATAAATTATTATGGAGACAAATATATTTTAAATAATTTATTTTTTATCAAAAAAAAAATATATATGCTTATAAAAAGAGGCAAAATTTTAAAAACAAAAATGTATTTTTATGTAATATATTTTATTTTGCTTTTGAATCATTTTAGTTTTTGCAATTATATTTTAATTTATATCATTCTTATTAATACTAGTTTATTAATATTTTATTGATCATTATTATAATATCTATTAATTAAATTATTTATATTGAGTTTACATTATATTTAATTATTAAGAATATTATAACTAAATATTATATTAATATTTAAAAAAAATAAAAATTATTATATTTTCAAATGTTTTAACCAACAAAAATTAAAAAAATCAAAAAATTTAATTTTTTATTTTTTTATTCTTTAAATAAAAACTATTATTCACTAAAGTCCTAAACACTTAAATCACTAAACCCCAAAACACCTAAATACTTAATCCATTAAACTTGTATATCCTGAATAATAAATAATAAATCTCAATTTTATTTGTATTCATTATAATTTTAAATATTTATTTTAATTATTTATTAGTTTATTTTTATAAAATTATAAATTACAAAATAAATTATGAGCAAGACAAATATAATTTAAATAATTTATTTTTAATAACAAAAATATAAACTTATAAAAAAAGCAAAATATTAAAAAAAATTATTATTTAGCAATATATACTTTGATTTTGAATAAATTTAGATTTTGCAAATATATTTTAAATAATATCTATCTTATTAATAATAGTTTATTAATTTATTTATTGATCATTATTATAATATCGAGCAATGTGATTATTTATATTGAATTTAAATGAGTTATATTTATTGAGATTTTTAAAATAAATATTTATTTACATTTGAAAAAAATTTAGAATTTTTTATATTTTCAAAGGTTATAATCTACAAAAATTAAAAAAATAAAATAAAAATAAATTTTTTGTTATATCATTCTTTAAATAATACTTATAGACCACTAAATGCCTAAACACTTAAATCTATAAACTCTTAAACACAAAAGCCCCCAAATACTTAAAACTTTAAACTCATAAACCTTAAATATAATTTAAATAATTTATTTTTCATCAAAAAAAATTATTAACTTATATAAAGAAGAAAAAACTAAAAAACAAAAATTATTATTTAGTAATAAAATTTACTTTGATTTTGAATAATATAATGTTTTGCAATTATATTTTAATTTATATCTATTATATTAATAATAGGATATTAATTTATTTTTTGATAATTGATATCATATCTATCAATAAAATAGTTTATATTTAGTTTATATTATTTATAATTAATATGATTATTATTACTAAATATTGTATTTACATTTTTAAAAAACTTTAAAATTATTATATTTTCCAAGGTTATAACCTTTGAAAATATGAAAAAATATCAAAAATAATTTTTTGTTATTTAATTATTTAATTAAAACCTATAAACCACTAAATGCCTAAAAACATAAATCACAAAAATCATAAATGAAAAAACCTCTAAATACTTAAATTATTAAATAGGTATACATTAATAATAATTCATAAATCTCATTTTTATTTAAATTCACTATAATTTTAAATTTTTATTATAATTATTTATCAGTTTATTTTTATAGAAATATTAATTAAAAAATAAATTATTAGTGAGATAGATCTAATTTAAATTAGATTGGTATACCCAAAATATTAACGATTAAATCTTAATATATCTTTTTTCATTATAATTTTAAATATTCATTTTAATTCTTTTATTTGTTTATTTTTATATAAATATTAATTAAAAAATAAATTATGAGTTAGACAAATATAATTTATATAAATTAATTTTCATCAAAAAAATATGGATAAACTTTTTAAAAGAAAAAAAAATTCAAAACAACAAATTATTATATAATAATATATTTTTATTTCTTCTGAATCACTTTAGGTTTTTTTATTATATTTTAATTGATATCTATCTTATTAATAATAAATTATTAATTTATTTTTGATTATCTTTAGAATATTTATAAATAATATTGTTTATATTGAATTTATATGATATATAAATATAATGATTATTATAACTAAATATTGAATTCACATTTGAAAAAAATTTAAAAATTATAATATTTTCATATGTTATAACCTTTGAAAATATCAAAAAATAATAAAAATAAATATTTTGTTATCTTAATTTTTAAATAAAACCTATAAACCACTAAATGCATACACAGTAGAATCAGCAAACTCCTAAGGCATGTAATGCCTAAATACATAAACCATTAAACTGCTATATACTACTTAATAATTAAGAAATCTAAATTTTATTTCAATTTATTATTATTTTAAATATTCATTTTAATTATTTATAAGTTTATTTTATAGAAATATTTATTACAAAATAAATTATGAGTGCGACAAAAATAATTTAAATAATTTATTTTTAATCAAAAAAAAATATACGCTTATAAAAGAAGTACAAATTTAAAAATTAAAAATTATTATCCAGTAATATTTTTTACTTTAATTTTGAATCAATTTGGGTTTTGTAAATATTTTTTAATTAATATTAATCTTATTATTAATAGTTTATTAATTTAATTTTTGATCATTATTATAATATCTATCAATAAAATTGTTTATATTTAGTTTATATGATATATTATTATTAAAATTATTATATCTAAATATTGTATTCACATTTCAAAAAATTTTAAATATTATTATATTTTGAAAGGTTATAACCAATGAAAATGACAAAAAATTACAAATTTTTTTTGTTATTTTATTGTTTAAATAAAACCTATAAACCACTAAATGCCTAAAAACATAAATCGCTAAAGTCATAAATGACAATACCTCTAAATACTTAAAATATTAAACTGGTATACATTAATAATAATTCATAAATCTCATTTTAATTTTTATTTAGTATAATTTTAAATTTTTATTTTAATTATTTTCTAGTTTATTTTTATAGAAATATTAATTACAAAATAAATTTTTAGTTTGACAGATCTAATTTAAATTAGTATGGTATACACAAATAATAAAGATTAAATCTCAATATTCTTTTTTTCATTATAATTATAAATATTCATTTTAATTATTTATTTGTTTATTTTTTAAATTAAAAAATAAACAAAATAATAAATGACAACCCTCCTATTCTTATTTTTTAAATTTAAATTAATTTGTTTATTTTTTTAATTATTTATTTGTATCCCTTGTGTATTGCGGTCATAAATGACAACCCTCCTATTCTTGCTTGACTTGTTGGCTCACCCGAGGCGAGGACTGAGTTTGCTTTCTTTCTTGCTTTGTATTGAGGGTATGTGTATGCCGTTGTAGGACATGCTCTTTCTTGTTTATTGTTAGAGGTTTCCTTCTCTTATTGTCTTTGTCTTGTATGGCAGGACTGGTTCTTCTTTTCTATCACCATTTTATAAGGAGAATGTGTCAGAGCTCTCCCGGCGAAAAGGAATCTGCTTTCTAATCATTTCAAGCCTTGGCAGCAGTTCATTCCTACCGTACTTCGGCTATTCTGTATCGTGTAGAGCACTCACTCTAAGTCTGAGTCCAAGTCCAAGTTCCCTAGTTTAAGACTCAGTCTGGTAGTGTCCCCTTGTGTGGTATAAAGGCTTGTAGCTTTCAATATGTTCCTTCTTGCAGTGAAGTAAGGAACGATGGATCTCTCTTCCTTGAGGTGTGGGACCATTGGCCTAGTCTTTTACTAACCCCCGCAGGATGAGAATCCTTCCCTAAGAGGGCTTGAAAGGATCTCTGTTCTGTCTATGCCTGGGTAGGAGTTGGATCGCCATCCCCCGCATTTCTTAGGGCCCCTTCCTTATCCTGGGTCAGCCTTTCTCTCTGGCAGTGGTCCAACCTTAAATGCAACTAGTGGTGGTGTGGAACCCACTGATTGA
This sequence comes from Sapria himalayana, assembly GCA_029783825.1. Lineage (NCBI taxonomy): Eukaryota > Viridiplantae > Streptophyta > Magnoliopsida > Malpighiales > Rafflesiaceae > Sapria > Sapria himalayana. The sequence goes on along the minus strand of JAREIK010001501.1, from coordinate 613,544 downwards.
TGGGGAAGGAAAGCAAGGAACTCTAATTTCCAGGGTAGGTGGGATAAAGGCAGGTGTGTTTCATCTTTCTTATATCGGAATAGCAGCTATTAGGAGTTAGCGTGAAGGAGCTCTTTCCCTGAATCCTCATCATTTAAAAGGATTTGATAGAGGGACGAATACAACTTACAAATTATCCGAGAAAGGCAAGGCAACTAGTGCGCTATTTGAAGGAAGAATGCGTAGTTAGGACAAAAAGGCTCTTTTTTGGGCAAATGCACAGTGATGATTTATGTGAAAGAAGGGCTCGTTTGCGACGTGAAATGGCATAGGTTTATCTCAGATGTGGGATTACCGGTCTTTACTAAGTTAGCACAGGATTGGCAGGCGAGACATCTATTGAATTAACGGCAAGGATCTTCTTTTATTAAGAAAGCTTTCCAATTGGCTGAGAGACATAGCTAAGGAAAAGCTATGATCCAACTCATCAAAGATGCCCAAAAGGAACTACAAGAGATGCGACAGTTGCTTTCACTAAAGGACCGAAGTAGCCATAATAGGATGAATCAAGACTTGCCTTTGAAAGCCTGCCAGAAAGCTTTCCTTTTGTCCGCTCCGGTACAGGTCCATTACCTCTATCTTACTCCCGCTACTCGTTATTCCATTGGCTTATGGAAACCAGCGAGCTCAAAAGAAAATGAGGGTAATTTGTGCCAAAGAAAGGAGTTGTCGAAGTAGGACAAAAGGAGCGAGCGGAAAGAAAGCAAGTGGAAGAAGCAATGAAGCAAGAGGAAGAGCAATAAATAAGCTGAAAACTCATTTGTAAATGCTCCCTCGCCTACAGCCAAAGCAAAAGGGGCACTCCTAACCAGAGAGCCAACTAGCCCTTGCGCGACCAAAAGGAATGTGGCCACTGCATGTAGTGAAAGAGTAAGCATTTCACTTCCTGACTATTCTCTTAAAAGAAAAAGGAAGGGGAACCCTCTTCTGCATAAATGAAAAGGCAACATGGACTCCACCACCATCATCATATCCGGTCGATTTGTCTATTCTAAGACCCATCTCGTTTTTTCCATCGAGAGCTACCCTTTTTTTCTAGTCGAGAAAGAAAGCATAAGCGAGAAAAGAAGGAATTAAGGAGCAATTCTCTTAGTGACAATAGCATCTTTCTTTCGAACATTCGGACATTGTAGGCTCTCTTCCTTTCCTTATAAGGACTAGGAAACAAAGACTCACATTCCCAGATAACCAGACAGTCTCGGAATATATAACCCACTGCTCCTTGATTTGGTGTGCTTTGCTTGATAATTTCTTATTCAATGGAAGATCTGGTTGATAGAAATGGGAATAGATGGTGGATCAATTGCAGAAGGTTGATCCTTGCTCATGTGCTTACTAACTAGAAAGTTTCTTATGCTTATTCGGAATAACGACACTCATTGAATATTTGTTTCTTTTTTTCTCACCGACCGAAACCACTTTGCCTGAGATTGGAAGTGGCACTTGCCATGGACAGGGACTTCTTCACTCAACTATGAGTACGGATCTGCTTTGTCGCCTTCTGAGCTATACGAAAGAACTCTCGCTTTCTAAACGAGAGCCGATAGTCCTAAGCCGAAATGGTGGACAGAGAGAGGAACGAAGACCTTTGCTTTGAGATTTAATCAACAGTCCCATGACAAGCATAAGAGTCAACTACGTCGGTCGAACCTAACGCCTAACACTTGGGATGGAATCCTGTTGTTTGCTCACTCCCTGGAGTTATATTCTCAGTTTGATCTCTTTTCTTATCAGTTCGACTGAGCTTCATCTCTCATTCTTTTTCACTTTCACTATTTTAGTTACTGGAACAGCAAATTAAGATCTCTGGGAAGTCTCGTAAGGACTCCCTTGGCCACCTAAGGAAGAGAAGTGATAAAATGACCTCGCTTACAACGTACAATTCCCTCTTTTCTACCTAGAGATCGCTACTTAGACTTCCAATATCTCACCTGTGACTATTTTATTTTAAGTGAAAAAGGAGACTTTGCCCCTTCACTTCTGAACCCAACTACACTTTCTTTCTCTCCTGTGGACCCTTCGCCTACTATCAAGGAGAACTTAGCACAACTAACAACTTCTGCTCGGGCCTCTATCAAGCGAGGACCTTCGCTACATATACATGACTCGAAAGCAAGAGAAAGATTTGTCAATGGAGACAGGGTATCAAACCTACCCCCCAGACTAATCACCTTCCCAACCCTATTTGAACTGAATTCCAGGCCCCGGAGAGATTAGACTGACTAATACTAATAGTAGAGTAGAGTCTATCATCCAACGAACCCCTCTCCCGTGCTTATAGTGCCCACTGCCATGAAAGCTCAAATAGATGGGTTTTCAGCTTGAGCCCGTCGCCATCCTTTACTTTCACTTGCTTTTCTTCCTTCTGGCCAACCCTTCTTATCAGATAAGAAATCCCATCCCACCATATCTATTGAGGGAAGCCGAGCCGGTCAAGAGAAGGTTGGCTCTCGTAAACTTGATGATCAGTCTTTAGGAGACCTCTTACTGTGCAACTCTTCATTGGTTAGAGATCTAACTGCATGGGTGATAGCTAGAGAAAATCATCTCATCAACAGGAGAGACACAACCCACCTAATGAAAGTGTGAAGAAGGATCGAACATTTTAATTAATATTAAAATTGTTTATATTTTTTAATTAATATTAATCTTATTATTAATAGTTTATTAATTTAATTTTTGATCATTTTTATATTGTCTATCAATAAACTTGTTTATATTGAATTTATATGATATATAATTATTAATATTATTATAACTAAATATTGTATTCACATTTCAAAAAATTGTAAATATTATTATATTTTCAAAGTTATAACCTATCAAAATGATAACAAATTATAGAAATTTTTTTTGTTATTTTATTTTTTTATATAAAACCTTTAAACCACTAAAAGCCTAAAAACATAAATCGCTAAACTCCTAATGACAATACCTATATATACTTAAATTATTAAACTGGTATACATTAATAATAAATCTTAAATCTCATTTAATTTTTATTCAGTATAATTTTAAATTTTTATTTTAATTATTTATCAGTTTATTTTTATATAAATATTAATTACAAAATAAATTATTAGTGAGACGGATCTAATTTAAATTAAACCGGTATCCCATAATATTAAATAATAAATAATAAATATAATATTTTGATTATAATTTTAAATATTCATTTTAATTATTTATATGTTTATTTATATATAAATATTAATTACAAAATAAATTATGAGTTAGACAAATATAATTTATGTAAATTATTTTTCATCAAAAAAATATAGATAAAATTATTAAAAGAAAAAAAAATTCAAAAACAAAAAATTATTATATACTAATATATTTTTCTTTCCTTCTGAGTCATTTTAAGTTTTGTAATTATATTTTAATTGATACCTATCTTATTATTAATGGATTATTAATTTATTTTTTGATTATTATTAGAATATTTAACAATAAAATTATTTATATTGAATTTATATAATATATAAATATAATGATTAGTATAACTAAATATTGTATTCGCATTTGAAAAAAATTTAAAAATTATTATATTTTCAAAGGTTATAACCTTTGAAAATATCAAAAAATAATAAAAATAATTTTTTTGTTATTTTATTTTTTAAATAAAACCGGATGGGGATTACAAATCTCCAGTCCCTTCCCACAGTTCGGAGATTTTTTTTTTCAAGATCCAGACCCAACCCATAGGTTGAAAATATCGGGACAGGACGGGACGGAGATCAGGGATTTTGGGTAGGATAAAATGGTTCCGGGACGGAACGGAGTTCGAACATTTTTTTCAATTTATTTTTTTCAAACCGACCAAGTTAGTTCATGTCGAAACCTTTTTTTGTACCATTTATCATTCCTTAGTTATGTATCTTTCAAACTCAAATTGGGCCAATTTTGTTTTGTCAATTAGGCTCAATACCACAAACGAGTTCCATTACCTTGTCAAAAGTTTTGATGTGCAGAAAAGGATAGAAATGTTAAATAGAACGAGACCGAGTTGTGTGCTTAATTTCGTTCTTTGTTTTTTCACAAGTTGGCTTTGTTCAAATGAGTGAAAGTTAACCATAATAGCAATACTACATTTTTTAAACAATTACTTAAGATATTAACATATTGCTAAATATGACTACAAACATTGGTAGCAGCAATTACTACTTAAGTAATTGCTAAAATTAGGCAGCTTAATATAATAAAAAAATACAACTAATAACAACCATGATAATAATAATTTCAAAGGTCCGTCCCAGAACAGCAACGAAAATCCAAACCCAATTAATTATCTCTTCTACAACTCTTCCCTTTTCTTCCTCCACTATAGAAGGAAAACCAAAGATGCAAATGTGTTAATCATGTAGATATAAATTTCTAAGATGAAAGAGTAATAAAAAAACAAAATATTACCTATAAAATTTAATACACCCATTCCAAATTGAGTTGGCCAACTATAGTTGGAAGAATATTTGGATCTTGTGACCCCTCTAAAAATTGTAATTGAACCATATTTTTATTATATTGAATGAATAAAATAAGTAAAAGTGAAATTAAAATTTACAAGATTTGTATACTAACCTGATTCATTATCATCAAGGTCTTGAACTAATTCTTCAATTTCAATAGATTTGTTTGAGCTTCTCAACCAATCTTATAGATATATAAGAACTTCAGTTGTAATAGGTGTTAAAGAACTCCTAAATTTATATAAAGTTCTCCCCCTAGTGCTAAATGTAGATTCGTAGGTCACAGTAGATGCTTGGATAGCCAATACATCCTTTGCTACATTTTGCCAAAGAAGGATATCCATCCTCATTTACCTTCAACCAGTTTAGAAGATCAAAATCAATTCTATTTTTTTCAAGTTTTTTTTAAATGTACATATCCAACTCTTCCAAAGCTGCATCTTCTTGTTCATTCTCCAATTCAACAAAAAAAATCATCAACATAAGTATCACTACCATCAAAGAAAGCATCATTTTTATTCAACACGGTAGAAGAGAAATCATCTTCTTTTGATTCATCTTCATTTAAATCTTTATAATCATTCATCATCTCATTTAAAGCATTTATAACATTTTTCACCAAATTTTTAGCCAATTCCTTTCCATAATGCTAAGTGTACTTAGCCTTGAGATATCTGAGCTTATATCTAGGATCCAACACTACTCCTACAAAAAGCATAATATTTGTTGACTGAAGAGAACCCCAATATTTGTTAAATTTATGTCTCATTTTCATACCTATTTCATACACCATTGTATCTCTACTATTTTCACAAAGCTCAATTTTTTTCAAATTCGAATAATCTCAGAAAAATAAACACTAGAGGTAGAATATTATGAGCCAGAAAATTTACAAGTTACCTCATTAAAAGTTTTCAAGAAACGAGCCAAAATTTTGGCATCTGTTCACTCTCGCTCAGTTGGAACTTTTGAACCAAACTCCTTCAAAAACCTTTTTGTCTTTGTCCTCAAACTTATCAAATTCTTTTTGATATTTTATATCAGTTTGTAGCATCAAATAAGTTGAATTCCATCTTGTAGGATAATCTAATTGCAATGAAGATATATATGTCAAGTTTGCTTCTTCAACACATAACTTAAACATATCTAATCTTTTAGGACTGCTCCTCACATATTTCACCACACCTCTAATTTTTTGAATAGAATCCTCAACTATTACAATGCCATCTATGATAATTAAGTTTAGGATATGAGCACAACATCTCAAATAAAAATGTTGGCCTCTCAAAGGTACAACACTTTTCTTCACAAGCCTTTTTTTCAATTGTTCAACTGCAACATCATTATTTGATGCATTGTCAACAGTAATGCACATCAACTTTCTCAAACCCCATTCATTCATGCAAAACTCAATAGCATTTCTAATATTAACTCCAGAATGACTTTTAATTACACAAAAGTTCAAAAGCCTTTTATGCATATTCCATTGAGAATCAATTAAATTAATAGTCAAACATATATAAGACAAATTTTGAATGCTAGTCCAAGTCTCGGTAGTCAATGAAACTCTACAACAATGAGATGATATACTATCAAATAATTTCTTCTTTTCCTTCACAAACAAAGTAAAACAATCCCTTAGTATAGAGTGCCTAGATGGAATTTTATATTGAGGCACACTAACTTCACAAAACTCCTTAAACACATCCCTCTCAACAAAAAAAAAGGCAATTCATCTTTTATGATCATTTTCACCAAAGCCTCCCTAACTAGTTCTTTATCAAATTTCCAACAAGTTAATTTGTAATCTTCTGAACTAGTACCTTTAGTGAAACTCAACAAAGATTCTGACTTGTCTTTACCTTTGTGAGCTTCTATTAATTCTTTTGTGTGTGAAAATTTCCTACAAGTCTCTCTAAAGTATTTCTATAAACCCGAAGTACCTTGATCACTTTTTTCCAAATATTCTTTCTTGCACCATATACAAGCTGCTCTACCAGTTTCATTTCCCTCTGAATCAACTAATATCTCATAAGTTTCCCAAACAGCAAACTTATACTTTTTATGAACTTGAGGTTCAGATGTACCTTGACTTTCTTTTACAATTGGAATTGAAGAACCTGCCGTAACAATTGGAGGGTTCGTGAAATGATGATGATTGGATTTACCAGTACTTTGATCATTCGAGATGTGATCATCTTCAATTTATTGTATTTTTTGTTTACCACTAAATTGTGCCATCTGCATTGCCATTATTTAATATGAATTGTCAATCATAAATACATATAAATATTTCAAACAACAAGCTCTACAAAACTGACAGTAACATATTCAGCCCACTCATTCGGCCCAACCACAACACCGCCACCAATACTCAACAAAACTGACTAAGACACATAATAATAATAATTAATCACTCAATTCTCATCAGAAAAACAATACAAAAGGCTGGTGGCATCTGAGACAAGTGGAGGCAACTAGAAGTGTGATGGACAAAGGCTGGACCTAATTGAACACCTCTGGAATGGCGTGAGGTGACTTAGAACGCGTCAGAAGGGTAGTAGCGGAATTGGTGGCATCTTCATGTATATATATATATATATATATATATATATATATATATTCCTAGTTCTAGTATCGGTTTTTTAGGATGGGATGGTTCTCGAGATGGATATTGCTTAAGATTCGGAACCAACCCAAAAGAAAAAATATGTGACAGAGCGGGATGGGAAATGTCAAAATCAACGGATTTTTCTCAGTCCTGATTCTTTCGAGACAAGAATTCGGGTAGGGTCACGAATCTCCGAGTCCTGTGAGCAGCCCTACTAAATGCATATAATGTTAAATCAGTAAACTCCTAAATCCCGTAATGCCTAAATACATAAACCATTAAACCGCTAAATACTACTTAATAATTAATACATCTATTTTTTATTGCTATTTATTATATTTTTAAATATTCATTTTAATCATTTATTAGTGTATTTATTTAGAAATATTTATTACAAAATAAATTATGAGTGGGACAAATATAATTTAAATAATATATTATTTATCTAATAAAAATATATGCTTATAAAAGAAGTATAAATTTAAAAATTAAAAATTATTATCAAGTAATATAAGTTACTTTAATTTTGAATCAATTTGGATTTGTAAATATGTTTTAATTAATATCTATCTTAATATTAATAGTTTATAAATTTAATTTTTGATCATTATTATAATATCTATCAATAAAATTAATTATATTGAATTTATATGATATATAATTATTAATATTATTATAACAAAATATTTTATTAAAATTTCAAAAAATTTTAAATATTATTATATTTTCAAATGTTATATCCTATGTAAATGATAAAAAATTATATAAATTTTTTTTGTTATTTTATTTTTTTAAATATAACCTATAAATCACTAAAAGCCTAAAAACATAAATTGCTAAACTCCTAACCACAAAACCTCTAAATACTTAAATCATTAAACTAGTATACATTAATAAAAAATCATAAATCTCATTTTAATTTTTATTCGATATAATTTTAAATTTTTATTTTAATTATTTATGAATTTATTTTATAGAAATATTAATTAGAAAATAAATTATTAGTGAGACAGATCTATTTTAAATTAAACCGATATCCCTAAATAATAAATAATAAATAATAAATCTCATTTTTTTTCATTATAATTTTAAATATTCATTTTAATTATTTATTTGTTTATTTATATATAAATATTAATTAAAAAATAAATTGAGTTAGACAAATATAATTTATATAAATTATTTTTAATCAAAAAATTATTGATAAAATTTTTAAAATAAAAAAAAATTTCAAAACAAAAAATTATTATATTATAATATATTTTGCTTTTCTTCTGAATCATTTTAGGTTTTGTAATTATATTTTAATTGATATCTATCTTATTAATAATAGATTATTAATTTATTTTTTGATCATTATTACAATAATTATCAATAAAATTATTTATATTGAATTTATATCATATATAAATATAATGATTAATATAACTAAATATTGTATTCACATTTAAAAAAAATTAAAAATTATTATATTTTCAAAGGTTATAACCTTTGAAAATATCAAAAAATAATAAAAATAAATTTTTTATTATTTTATTTTTTTAATGAAACCTATAAACAACTAAATGCATACACAGTTAAATCAGTAAACTTTTAAACCTCATAATGACTAAATACATAAACCATTAAACCACTATATACTACTTAATAATTAATAAATCTAATTTTTATTTCTATTTATTATAATTTTAAATATTATTTTAATTATTTATTAGTTTATTTTATAGAAATATTTATTACAAATTAAAATATGAGAACGACATATATATTTTAATTAGTTTATTTTTAATCAAAAAAATATATATGTTTATAAAATAAGTAAAAATTTAAAAATTTAAAAATTTTTATCCAGTAATATATTTTACTTTAATTTTGAATCAATTTGGGTTTTGTAAATATTTTTTAATTAATATCAATCATTTTATTAATAGTTTATTAATTTAAATTAGATCATTATTATATTATCTATCAATAAAATTATTTATATTGAATTTATCTGATATATTATTATTAATATTATTATAACAAAATATTGTATTCACATTCCAAAAAATTTTAAATATTATTAAATTTTCAAAGGTTATAACCTATGAAAATGAGAAAAAATTACAATTTTTTTTTGTTATTTTTTTGTTTAAATAAAACCTATAAATCACTAAATTCCTAAAAACATAAATGTTAAACTCCTGAACGACAAAAGCACTAAGTAATAAATCCATTAAACTGGTATACCATATATAATTGCTGGGAAATTGTGCTTCCACGGTAGTTAGATTGAGATATAGAAACACAGAAACATAGAGACAACAGAAAACAAGCAATATATATATCCCAATTTAGCAACCATCCATGATAGAATCAAAAAACGAGAAATAAACACAAAAAATAACGTGGTTTGCTAGTCGCTCAGTATGACTAGCTGAATCCACAAGAAAATGCTTTTGCATTATAGATTAAAGCAACAGAAATGTCTTACATTATGCAGCACACAGAATAGTCGCGATAAATCGCATAGAGAGAAGAGAGAGAAACAATGAACAGTTCCACGGGTCCAAAAATAGCCACTCGAAAATAAAATTACAAAACATTTTATATTAAAATTTCCCTCGGTTCATTTAACTGGAGCAGGTCGTATCATAAGACGGGTCAAGGTCTGCTCCAATTTCGGCCCATTGTCTGGTCAGCGAGACATGCATTATTGTGCTTCTGCTACATCCCCGGCCTCTTAATATTTTATTCCTGTACTTACATGAAAATATTAAAAAAGAAAAATTATTTGGTTATACAAACAGATTTTCAAAAAATAAATTACATATACAGCAATAATAAATCTTAAATCTCATTTTAATTTGTATTCATTATAATTTTAAATATTTTATTTTTTATATAAATATTAATTACAAAATAAATCATTAGTCAGACAAATATAATATTAATAATTTACTTTAAATAAAAAAAATATAATCTTATAAAAATAAGTAAATATTTAAAAACAAAAAATTATTATTTAGTAATAAATTTTACATTGATTTTAAATCATTTTAAGTTTTGTAATTATTTTTTAATTTATATCTATCATATTAATAATAGTTTATTAATTTATTTTTTGATAATTGATATCATATCTATTAATAAAATTATCTATAATTAGTTTATATTATATATAATTATAATGATTATTATTACTAAAGATTTTATTCACATTTTAAAAATTATATTTTAAAATTTTAAAATTATTATATTTTCGAAAATGTGAAAAAATAACAAATTTTTTTTTGTTATTTCATTGTTTAAATTAATCCTATAAACCACTAAATGCCTAAATACTTAAATCAATAACTCCTAAATTTCGAAAACCCTAAATAGATAATCATTTTAAACCGGTATACCCTAAATAATAAATAATAAATCTCAATATTATATTTTTAATTATAATTTAAATTATTCATTTTAATTCTTTATTCATTTATTTTTATATAATTATTAATTACAAAATAAATTGAGTTAGACAAATATAATTTATATAATTATTTTTCATCAAAGAAATATAGATAAACTTTTTAAAAGAAAAAAAATTCAAAACAAAAAATAATATTATAGTAATATATTTTGCTTTGTTTGTGAATCATTTTAGGTTTTATAATTATATTTAAATTGATATCTATCTTATTAATAATAGATTATTAATTTATTCTTTGATCATTATTAGAATATTTATCAATAAAAATATTTATATTGAATTTATATGATATATAAATATAATTATTATTATAACTAAATATTGTATTCACTTTTGAAAAAAATTTAAAAATTATTATATATTCAAAGGTTATAGACATTTAAAATATCAAAAAATAAAAAAAATAAATTTTTTGATATTTTTTTTAAAATAACACCTATAAACCACTAAATGCATGCACAGTAAAATCAGTAAACTCCTAAACCCCGTAATGCCAAAATACATAAACCATTAAACCACTATATACTAATTAATAATTAATAAATCAAATTTTTAATTCTATCTATTATAATTTTAAATATTCATTTTAATTATTTATTAGTTTATTTTTATAGAAATATTTATTACAAAATAAATTATGAGTGCAACAAATATAATTAAAAAAAATATATGCTTATAAAAGAAGTAAAAATTTAAAAATTAAAAATTAAAAATTGCTATCCATAAATATATTTTACTATAATTATGAATCAATTTGGGTTTTGTAATTATTTTTTAATTAATATCTATCTTAATATCAATAGTTTATATTTTTAATTTTGATCATTATATAATATATATAAATAAAATTGTTTATATTGAATTTATATGATATATAATTATTAATATTATTATAACTAAGTATTGTATTCACATTTCAAAAAATTTTAAATATTATTATATTTTCAAAGGTTATAACTTATGAAAATGAGAAAAAATTATAGAAATTTTTTTTGATATTTTATTTTTTTAAATAAAATATATAAACCACTAAAAGCCTAAAAACATAAATCGCTATAATCCTAAATGAAAAAACCTCTAAATTCTTAATCCATTAAACTGGTATACAGTAATAATAAATCATAAATCTCATTTTAAATTTTATTCAGTATAATTTTAAATATTTATCAGTTTATTTTTATAGAAATATTAATTACAAAATAAATTATTAGTGAGAAATCTCTAATTTAAATTAACCAGTATCCCTAAATAATAAATAATAAATAATAAATCACATTTTTTTATTATAAATTTAAATATTCATTTTAATTATTTATTTTTTTATTTTTATAAATATATTAATTACAGAATAAATTATGAGTTAGACAAATATAATTTATATAAATTATTTTTATTCAAAAAAATATGCATAAACTTTTTAAAAGAAAAAAAAAATTCAAAACAAAAAATTATTATATAGTAATATATTTTGCTCTGCTTCTGAATCATTTTAGGTTTTGTAATTATATTTTAATTGATATCTATCTTATTAATAATAGATTATTAATTAATTTTTTGATCATTATTATAATATTTATCAATAAAATTGTTTATATTGAATTTACATGATATATATTTATTAAGATTATTATAACTAAATATTATATTTATATTTGAAAATAATTTAAAAATTATTATATTTTTAAAGGTTATCATCTTTGAAAATGAGATAAAATCACAAAAATAATTTTTTTGTTATTTTATTGTTTATATAAAACCTATAAACTATTAAATGCCAAAACACTTAAATCATTAAACTCCTAAATCTGAAAACCCCAAAACCCTTAAATACTTAAACATTTAAACCATCTTTAAAAGTTTAAGTATTTATAAATAATATAAAATTATCTATAAATAAATAATAGTTTATTAATTTAATTTTTGATCATTATTATATTTATCTTTATATTTAGTTTATTAATATCTATCAATAAAATTGTTTATTTTTAATTTACATGATATATAATTATTAAGTTTATTATAACTAAATATTGTATTCACATTTGAAAAAAAATTTAAAATTATTATATTTATAAGATTATAACCATCAAAAATGATAAAAAATTTGAAAAATAATTTTTTTTTGTTATTTCATTATTTAAATAAAACATATAAACTACTAAATGCCTAAACACTTAAATCACTAAACTCCTAAACTCCTAAATACTTAAACCATTAAACTAGTATACCCTAAATAATTAATCATAAATCACATTTTTATTTGTATTCATTATAATTTTAATATTCATTTTAATTATTTATAAGTTTATTTTTATAGAAATATTAATTTGCAAAATAAAATCATGAACGGCAAAAATATAATTTAAATAATTTATCTTCTTCAAAAAAATTTATAAGCTTATAAAAAGAATTAAAAATTTAAAAATAAAAATTATTATTTACTAATATATTTTACTTTGATTTTGAATCATTTTATGTTTTGCAAATATATTTTAATTAATATTTATTTTATTAATAATAGTTTATTAATCTATTTTATGATCAGTATTATAATATCGATCAATAAGATTATTTATATTGAATTTACATGATATTTAATTTTTAATATTATTATAATTAAATATTATATTAACATTTGAAACAAAATTAAAAATTATAATATTTTAAATGGTTATAACCATGAAAATGAGAAAAAATCATAAAAATAATTTTTTTGTTATTTAATTATTTAAATAAAACATATAAACCACAAAATACCTAAATACTTAAATTACTTAACTCCTAAACCCTAATACTGGTGCACCACACACACATAGCGACGGACCACATTACACACGTGCACATATTCTTGTCCATTTTAGTGTCGCATTTAGAGGGGCCAGCAAGTCCTGGAAGCAGCCAGAAGTATGGGCCACCATCTTGTAGAGGACCCCGCTAGCAAGCCGGGATGATAACATTCATTCAACTGACAAGACCGAGCAAAGTGGTCGGGAGTAAACCCAAAAGTAGCTAGGAGTGGGTCCCACTAGTCGTATCAAGCAGCATAGAGGGCCACCCAACCATAACCCAACAGGAGTAGCGGGTATTCCATAATTAATTGGAAAGCTGGAATAATCCGGAGCATCACCAAGTAGGGCTAGTAAGCAATGGAGCCAGACCAGCCACACGGGAGCGAAAGATTCAAACTTGTAGTTTATGTTTGTAGTCTAATTTGTATTTTGGACTTTGTATGCACCATGTACTTGTAGAGACGGATCATGACATACTCACAAGCACAATCTTGTCTGTTCTTTAATTAGCATATAATGAGGGCAACTCGACCCATGAGTATCTAAAATTGGGGCCCACTAATGCATTTTGTAAAGACACATTAGGTGATGCTACACTATCGAAAGCAGAAGACCAATCTTTATAGAATTTCGTAATTTTACTTGTAATTTATCTTGGTTGTACGCATAGATAATTAGACTATGAGATGGACCTCATCACACATGCACACCAATGCATGCATATTTTTTGATATTTTGTTGGTGCAACATACAACCACTTCTTGGAGCTTGAAAAGGAAGCATTCTAACACATGAGATACGCTTTTGAAGATCATTGGAGCAAAACAATGTGGAATTCATAGGTGAGAATGAATTGACATGTATTCCATTGCATAGCAATGACATAGGCACACGCTTGATTCTGCATGTTACACACATTCACAATCTTATATTTGCATAGTTTTAATTTGGTCCATCATTCTGGTTCCTCCAAAAGGCTTGGAAAAATCTGAATGGAAAGGACGTAGTGCGCATAATGACTCAATGCCAACTCTGAAGTCCCGGAATGCTAGGTGATTTTAGTTGTATTCGTACACTTGGAATTATTAGGCATTATGTTTTTTATGAATATTATGCATATAATCATTAAGGTGCATAGGATTTGGTGGGCTCGCCTAAATTAGTCAGCTTTTTAGTCTTTTGTAAGTTGCGTGCCTAAATGATAAATAAAGTGTATATTTTCCAAAAAAAAAACAAAAAATAACCATAAACCCTAACTTTAAATCCTAAACCTTAAACCATAAACTATAACCCTAATCCATAAACCCTAAATCCTAAATCTCATGTTTTGTAATTTTATAATCAAATGACTAAGTGTTAAATTTAAATTGAAATTCACAACTTTTAGGAATGTCACGGATTTATCTTTTTGTATATGTAACACAAAGTCATGACTCAAGGGGTGAGTTATTGATTCAGTCTCTTTCTTGCTTTAGATTATTGTAGCATTAGCAATTGTCATGATTGTATATTTTGTCTCTAGAACACAAAATCATATCGATGAGAATATGCCATAACTTTTGTCTATCTGTTGAACATATTGTTATGGCACTAATAATGATCATGAATACATATTTAATCACTATAATACTGGGTCACAGTATTGTATATGATCATAGCTTGTGTATTTTATCTTTATATTGCAAAGTCATTGCACTAGGAATGATTGTAACTTTGGACATTCCTCAAGAGCAAAATTCATGACCCTAGAAATAGTTAAAGCTCGAGTACTACTCTTTGTAACTTTCTATAGCTAAAATTATTGGGATTGGAAATATCACTATGGATTTTTCCTTTGATTTGTGACCTCAAGTGTCAATATGCAAGACTAATATTTTGAGCAATGATTAAAACCTTTTATACATTTGCATATGATTCATTTACACCTTTTTGGGTATTGTGAGCTTGTATACATAACTCATTTAATATAAAAAGAAAGAAATGATATTTTTCATATCCATGAGGATATAAATAAAAAGGCTTAGACCTGCCAATAAAATAAATTTTTTGATTCTTGATTGAAAGAGAGCCCATACTTCTTGCCCTATTCAAACCACCATGGGGCTAGTTTGTTTTAATAGGCTACAAGGTGGTTATTTTTTTAGAGGTGAACTATGTTTTAAAAAAATTGCTTTGAGTGTGTGCATTAGAGATATTTAAGAAGAAATAACAATAATCAATATAAATAGCATCCTCAACTACTAGCTATTTCAACACATAGGGGTACAAATTTTGTTTAGTCTGTTAGCGTAAATGAGTCAAATTACCTTTGATAGCCCAGTGATTTAACATCAAATATGATGAGACATAATAGAGATAAAGTAAAAGCTCCTATTATTTTGGTTAGAGCTTTAGCAATCATTCTAGAATTGAGAAAGGAACAAAATAAATTATTATAATTATTCAGTATAATTTTAATTTTTATTTTAATTATTTATCAGTTTATTTTTATATAAATATTAATTACAAAATAAATTATTAGTGAGACAGATCTAATTTAAATTAAACCGGTATCCTAAATAATAAAGAATAAATCTCATTTTTTTTCATTTTATTTTTAAATATTCAAATATAATTATTTATTTGTTTATTTTTATATAAATATTAATTAAAAAATAAATTATCAGTTACACAAATATAATTTATATAAATTATTTTTCATCAAAATAATATAATAAACTTTTCAAAAGAAAAAAAAATTCAAAACAAAAAATTATTATATAGTAATATATTTTGATTTGCTTCTGAATCATTTTAGGTTTTGTAATTATATTATAATTGAAATCTATCTTATTAATAATAAATTATTAATTTATTTTTTGATCATTATTATAATATGTATCAATAAAATAGTTTATATTGAATTTATATGATATATAAATATAAATATTATTATAACTATAATATTGAATTCACTTTTCAAAAAAATTTAAAATTTATTATATTTTCTAAGGTTATAACCTTTGAAAATATCAAAAAGAATTTGATAAGTTGGAGGACAAAGACATAAATTTTTGAAGGAGTTTGGTTCAAATGTTCCAACTGAGAGAGACTGAATAAACGCAAATATTTTGGCTCGTTTCTTAAAAACTTTTTATTAGGTAACTGGTAAATTTTCTGGCTCATAATATTCTACCTCTAGTATTTATTTTCCTGAGATTATTTGAATTTTGAAAAAAATTGAGCTTTGTGAAAATAGTAGAGATACAATGGTGTCTAAAATGGGTATGAAAATGAGGCATAAATTCGACGAATATTGGGGTTCTCATCAGTCAACAAATATTATGCTTTTTGTAGCAGTAGTGTTTTATCCTAGATATAAGCTCAACTATCTCAAGGATAAGTACACTTATCATTATGGAGAGGAATTGGCTAAAATTTGTTGAAAAAGGTTATAAATGCTTTAAATGAGATGATGGATGATTATAAAGATTTAAATGAATATGAATCAAAAGTAGAAGATTTCTCTTCTACTATGTTGAAGAAAAATGATGATTTCTTTGATGGTAGTGATACTTATGTTGATGATATTTTTTGTTGAATTGGAGAAAGGACAAGAAGTTGCAGCTTGGGAAGAGTTGGATAGGTACTTGGAGGACAAACTTGAAAAAATATAATTGATTTTGATCTTTTAAACTGGTGGAAGGTAAATAAGGTTAGGTATCCTTCTTTGGAAAATGTAGCAAGGGATGTATTTGCTATCCAAGCATCTACTATGGCCTACGAATCTAAATTTAGCAGTGGGGGGAGAACTTTAGATAAATTTAGAAGTTCTTTAACACCAATTACAGCTAAAGTTCTCATATGTCTACAAGATTGGTTGAGTAGCTCAAACAAAACTATTAAAATTGAAGAATTAGTTCGAGACCATGATGATAATGAATCAGCTTAGTATACTTATCTTGTAAATTTTATTTTCACTTTTACTTATTTTAAACATTCAATTTAATAAAAATATGGTTCAATTACAATTTTCAGAGGGGTCACAAGATCCAAATATCTTCCAACTATAGTTGGCCAACTAAATTTGGAATGGGTGTATTAAATGTTATATGGTAATAATTTGTTTTTTTATTACTCTTTCATCTTAGAATTTATATCTACATGATTAACAAATTTTCATCTTTGGTTTTCCTTCTATAGTGGAGGAAAAAAAGGGAGTAGTTGTAGAAGAGATAATTAATTGGGTTTGGATTTTCTTTGCTGTTCTGGGATGGACCTTTGAAATGATAATTATCATAGTTGTTATTAGTTGTATTTTTTTGTTATATTAAGCTGCCTAATTTTTGCAATTACTTAAGTAGTAATTGTTGCTACCAATGTTTGTGGTCATCTTTAAGCTATTCCTTAATATTTTAAGTAATTGTTTAAAAAATGTAGTATTGCTATTATGGTGACCCTTCACACGGCTGAACAAAGCCAACTTGTGACAAAACAAAGAACCAAATTAAGCACACAACTCAATCCCATTCTATTTAACATTTCTATCCTTTTTTGCACATCAATGCTTTTGACAAGGTAATTGAACTCATTTGCGGTATTCAGCCTATTTGACAAAACAAAATTGGCCTAATTTGAGTTTGAAAGATACATAACTAAGGAATGATAAATGGTTCAACAAAAGGTTTCGACATGAACTAACTTTGCCAGTTTAAAGAAAATAAATTGAAAAAAAATGTTCGAACTCCGTTCCGTCCCAGAACCATTTTATCCTAGCCAAAATACCTGATCTCCGTCTCGTCCCGTCCCGATATTTTTGATCTATGGGACTAGTCTGGATCTTCAAAAAAAAATCTCAGAACTGTGGGAAGGAACTAGTGATTTGTAATCCCCATTCTGTCCCGTCCCATGAGCACCCCTAGCATTTAGTGGTTTATAGGTTTTATTTAAAAAATAAAATAACAAAAAATTAAATATAACCTTTGAAACTATAACAATTTATAATTTTTTTAAAATGTGAATACTATATTTAGTTATGATAATCTTAATAAGTATATATCATGTAAATTTAATATAAACTATTTTATTGATATATATTATAATAATGATCATATAAAAGTAATAAACAATTATTAATGAGATAAATATTGTTTAAAATATATTTTCAAAACCTAAAATGATTCAAAATCAAAGTGAAATATTTTACGAAATATTAATTTTAAATTTTTAAATTTTTGTATCCATTTATAAGCCTATATATTTTTTGATGAAAAATAAAATATTTAAATTATATTTGTCTCACTAATAATTTATTTTTTAATTTTTATTTCTATAAAAATAAACTAATAAATAATTAAAATGTATATTTAAAATTATAATGAATACTAATAAAAATGAGATTTATGATTTATTATTTAGGGTATAACTATTTAATTGTTTAAGTTTTTTGTGGTTTTGGGGTTAATAAGTTTATTCATTTATATGTTTACACATTTAGGTTTTATTTATTGATTTATAGGTTTTATTTAATCAATGAAATAACAAAAAATTTATTATTATGAATTTTCGTGATTTTCAAAGGTTATAACCTTTGAAAATATAATAATTTTTAATAGTTCTAAAATATGAATACAATACTTAGTTATAATAAACTTAATAATTATATTTGATGTAAATTCAATATAAAAAATTTTATTAAAATATATTATTTTGATGATCAAAAAATAAATTAATAAACTTTTATAATAAGATATATATTAATTAAAATATATTTGTAGAACCCAAAATAATTCAAAATCAAAGTAAATTATATTAATAAATAAAATTTTAAATTTTTGAAATTTTGTTTATTTTTATAAGCTTATATTTTTTTCAGAAAAAATAATTTATTTAAATTATATATGCCTTACTCATTATTTATTTTGTAATTAATATTTCTATACAAATAAACTAAAAAATAATTAAAACTAATATTTAAAATTATAATGAAAACAAATAAAAATGAGATTTATTATTTGTTATTTAGGTTATATAGGTTTAATGATTTAAGTATTTTGGGGATTTTAGGGTTTAGGAGTCTAGAGATTTAAATGTTTAGGCATTTAGTGGTTTATTAGTTTTATTTAAATAATAAAATAATAAAAAAATTATTTTGTGATTTTTTATGATTTTTGAAGGTTATAACCTTTGAAAATATAATAATTTTAAAATTTTTTTAAAATGTAAATATAATATTTAGTTATAATATTCTTAATAATTATAAGACATTTAAATTGAATAAAAGTAATTTTTAATTAGATATTATAAAAATGATCAAATAATAAATTAATAAACTTTTATTAATAAGATTGATAGCAATTAAAATATAATTGCTAAACCTATATATAATAATTCAAAATCAATGTAAAATATATTACTAAATAATACTTTTTTGTTTTTAAGTTTTTACTTCTTTTTATAAGCATATTTTTTATGATTAAAAATAAATTATTAAAATTATATTTGTCTAACTCATTATTTATTTATAATTAATATTTCTATAAAAAATAAACTAATAAATAATTAAAATGAATATTTAAAATTATAATGAATACAAATTAAAATGAGATTGATGATTTATTATATATGGTATACCAGTTTAATGTTTGATTATTTAGGAGTTTTGTCATTTAGGAGTTTATCAATTTATGTTTTTAGGTATTTAGTGGTTTATAGATTTTATTTATATAATAAAAATAAAAAATTTTTTTAGATTTTTTCTGATTTTCAAAGGTTATAACCTTTAAAAATAAAATAATTTTTAAATTTTTTTGAAATGTGAATACTATGTATAATTATATTAATCTTATTAATTATATATCATATAAATTCAATATAAACAATTTTAATGATAGATATTATAATAATGATCAAAAATTAAATTAATAAACTATTATTAATAATATAAATATTAATTAAAATATATTTACGTAACACAAAATGATTCAAAATCAAATCAAAATATATTACTAAATAATAATATTTAATTTTTAAAATTTTCTATCTTTTTACAAGCTTATATTTTTTTATGATTAAAAATAAATTAGTTAAATAATATTTGTCTCACAAGAAATTTATTTTGTAATTAAATTTTCTAAAAAATAAAATATAAATAATTAAAATGAATATTTAAAATTATAATAAATAGAAATAAAAATGAGATTTATTATTTATTAAGTAGTATATAGCTGTTATAAGGTTTATGTATTTAGGGGTTTCGAGTTTTATGAGCTACTGATTTAAGTAAGTAAACATTTAGTGGTTTAAATGTTTTATTTAAAAAAGAAATAACAAAAAATTTATTTTTTGTATTCTTTCTCATTTTGTAAGATTAAAACCTTTGAAAATATAATAATTTTTAAATTTTTTTCAAAAGTAAATACAATATTTATTTATAATAATCATAATAATTATATATCATATAAATTCAATATAAACAATTGTATTCATAGATATTCTAATAAATATCAAAAACTAAATTAAAAATGTATTATGAATAAGATTGATATTACTTAAAATATAATATCAAAACATAAAATGATTCAAAAGCAAAGCAAAATATATTACTTAATAATAATTATTTGTTTTTAAATTTTTATTCTTTTTATAAGCTTATGTATTTTTTGATGAAAAATAATTTTTATAAATTATATTGTTAACTCAAAATTTATTTTTTAATTAATATATATATATAAATAAAAAACTTAACAATCAAAATGAATTTTTTAAATTATAATGAAAACAAATAAAAATGAGATTTATTAATTATTATTTAGGTTATACCGGTTTAAAGGATTATCTATATAGGGGTATCGGGATTTTGTAGTTTAGTGATTTAAGTGTTTAGGCATTTAGTGATTTATAGATTTTAATTAAACAATGAAATAACAAAAAAAAATATTTTTTTTATTTTTTCACATGTTCAAAGGTTATAATCTTTGAAAATATAAAAATTTTAAAACTTTTTACTAAAGTGAATACAATATTTAGTTATAATAATTATTAAATTTATATATCATATAAATTCTATATAAACATTTTTATTGATAAATATTCTAATAATGATCAAAAAATAAATTAATAATCTATTATTATTAAGTTATATATTAATTAAAATATAATTACAAAACCTAAACTGATTCAGAAACAAAGTAAAATATATTACTATATAATATTTTTTTGTTTTTAATTTTTTTTTCTTTTATTAAGTTTATCTATATTTTTTTGTTGAAAAATAATTTATATAAATTATACTTGTATAACTTATAATTTATTTTGTAATTAATATTTATATAAAAATAAACAAATAAATATTTAAAATGAATATTTAAAAATATAATGAAAAAAATAAAAATGAGATTTATTATTTATTATTTATTATTTAGGATATACATGTTTAAAATATTTATCTATTTAGGGTTTTCGAGATTTAGAACTTATTGATTTAAGTATTTAGGCATTTAATGGTTGATAGGTTTTATTCAAACAATGAAAAATAAAAAAATTATTTTTGATATTTTTTCAAATTTTTAAAGGTTATAACATTTGAAAATATAATAATTTTAAAATTTTTTAAAATTGTGAATACAATATCTAATAATAATAAATATTATAACTATATATAATATGAACTAAATATAAACAATTTTATTGATAGATATTATATCAATTATCAAAAAATAAATTAATAAACAATTATTAATATGGTAGATATAAATTAATATATAATTAAAAAAACCTAAAATGATTCAAAATCAAAGTAAAATTTATTACAAGATAATAATTTTTTTTTAGTTTTTTCATCATTTTATAAGCTTATATCTTTTTTTTGATGAAAAATATATTATTTAAATTATATTTGTATCACTTATAATTTATTTTGTAATTAATATTTCTATAAATTTTTTAAATTATATTTAAGGTTTACGAGTTTTAAGGTTTAAGTATTTAGGGGCTTCGGGGTTTAGGAGTTTAGATATTTATGTATTTAGGCATTTAATGGTTTATAAGTTTTATTTAAACATTGATATAACAAAAAATTTATTTTAGTTATTTTTTCTCATTTTTGAAGGTTATAAACTTTTAAAATATATCAATTTTTAAATTTTTTTTATATGTGAATACTATATTTAGTTATGATAATCTTAAAAATTATATATCATGTTAATTCAATATAAACAATTATATTAAAATATATTATATTAATGATCAAAAAATAAATTAATAAACTATTATTAATAAGATAGATATTTTTTTAAATATATTTGAAAAACATAAATTTATTCAAAATCAAAGAAAAATATATTACAAAAATAATATTTTCTTTGATGTTTTGCTTCTTTTTATAAGTTTATATTTTTTGTTATTAAAAGTAAATTATTTAAATTATATTTGTCTTCCTCATATTTTATTTTTAATTTTTAATTCTATAAAAATAAACTAATAAATAATTAAAATGAATATTTAAAACTATAATGAATACAAATAAAATTCAAATTTATTATTTATTATTCAGGATATACTAGTTTAATGGTTTAAGTATTTAGGTGTTATGGGGTTTAGTGATTTAAGTGTTTAGCCCTTTAGTGATTTATAGTTTTTATTTAAAGAATGAAAAAATAAAAAATTTAATTTTTTGATTTTTTTTTAATATTTGAAGGTTATAACCTTTGAAAATATAATAATTTTTAATTTTTTTTAAATGTGAATATAATATTCAGTAATAATAATCTTAATAATTATATATAATGTAAACTCAATAAAAATAATTTTATTAATAGATATTATAATAATGATCAATAAAAAATTAATAAACTATTATTAATTAGAATGATATAAATTAAAATATAATTACAAAAACTAAAATGATTCAAAATCAAAATAAAATATATTACAAAATAATACATTTTTGTCTTTTAAACTTTGCCACTTTTTATAAGCATATATATATTTTTTTTGATAAAAAATAAATATTTTAAAATAGATCTGTCTCACTAATTATTTATTTTGTAATTAATATTTCTATAAAAATAAACTGATAAATAATTAAAATAAAATTTTAAATTACACTTAATAAAAATTAAATTGAGATTTATGATTTATTATTAATGTATAACAATTTAATAGTTTAAGTATTTTGAAGTTTTGTCGTTTAGGAGTTTAGCAATTTATATTTTTAGGCATTTTGTGGTTTATAGGTTTTATTTAAACAATAAAATAAGAAAAAAAATTTTGAAATTATTTGTCATTTTCATAGGTTATAACCTTTGAAAATATAATAATATTTAAAATTTTTTGGAATGCGAAAACAATACTTAGTTATAATAATTTTAATAATTATATATCATATAAATTCAATATAAACAATTTTATTGATAGATATTATAATAATGATCAAATATTAAATTAATAAACTATTAATAATAAGATTAATATTTATTAAAAAAATATTTACAAACCCTAAATTGATTCAAAATTAATATAAAAAATATTACTGGATAATAATTTTTAATTTTTAAATTTTTACTTCATTTATAAGCATATATATTTGTTATGATTAAAGATAAATTATTTAAATTATATTTGTCGCACTCATAATTTATTTTATAATAAATATTTCTATAAAAATAAACTAATAAATAATTAAAATGAATATATAAACTATAATAAATAGAAATTAAAATTAGATTTATTAATTATTATGTATTATATAGTAGTTTAATGGTTTATGTAGTTAGGTATCACGAGATTTAGATGTTTACTGATTTAATTGTGTATGCATTTAGTGGTTTATAGGTTTTAGTTAAAAAATAAAATAACAAAACATTTATTTTTATTATTTTTTGATATTTTCAAAGGTTATAACCTTTGAAAATATAATAATTTAAATTTTTTTCAAAAGTGAATTCAATATTTAGCTATAATAATAAATATATTTATATATCATATTTCAACATAAATAATTTTAGTGATAAATATTTTAATAATGATCAAAAAATAAATTAATAATCAATTATTAATAAGATAGATTTCAAATAAAATAAAATTATATAACAGAAAATTATTCATAAGCAAAGCAAAATATATTTCGATATAATAATTTTTTGTTTTGAATTTTTTTTTTATTTTAAAAAGTTTATCTATATTTTTTTGATCAAAAATATTTTACATAAATTATATTTGTCTAACTCATAATTTATTTTTAATTAATATTTATATAAAAATAAAAATTTAATAATTAAATGAATATTAAAAATTATAAAAAAAATGAGAATTATTATTTATTATTTAGTGTATACCGGTTTAATTTAAGTTATTTCTGTCTCACTAATAATTTATTTTGTAATTAATATTTCTATAAAATTAAACTGATAAATAATTAAAATAAAAATTTAAAATTATACTAAATAAATATTAAAATGAGATTTATGTTTTATTATTAATGTATACCAGTTTAATGGTTTATGTATTTTGAGATTTTTTCGTTTAGGAGTTTAACGATTTATGTTTTTAGGCATTTAGTGATTTATAAGTTTTATTTAAACAATAAAATAACAAAAAAATTGTAATATTTTGTCATTTTCAAAGGTTATAACCTTTGAAAATTTAATAATATTTAAAATTTTTTGAAATTTGAATACAATATTTAGTTATAATAATTTTAATAATTCTATATCATATAAAATAAATATAAACAATTTTATTGATAGATATTATAATAATGATCAAAAATTAAATTAATAATCTATTAATAATAAGATAAATATTAATTAAAAAATATTTACAAAACCCAAATTGATGCAAAATTAAAGTAAAATATATTACTGGATAATAATTTTTAATTTTTAAATTTTTACTTTTTTTATAAGCGTATATATTTTTTTGATTAAAAATAAATTATTTAAATTATATTTGTCGCACTCATAATTTATTTGGTAATAAATATTTCTATAAAAATAAACTAATAATTAATTAAAATGAATATATAAATAGTAATAAATAGAAATTAAAATTAGATTTATTAATTATTATGTCTTTTATATCTGTTTAATAGTTTATGTATTTAGGTATTATGGGGTTTAGGTGTTTACTGATTTAATTGTGTATGCATTTAGTGGTTTATAGGTTTTATTTAAAAATAAATTAACAAAACATTTATTTTTATTATTTTTTGATATTTACAAAGGTTATAACCTTTGGAAATATAATAATTTTTAAATTTTTTTCAAAATGAATTCAATATTTAGTTATAAAAATCATTATATTTATATATCATATAAATTCAATATAAACAATTTTAGTGATAAATATTCTAATAATGATCAAAAAATAAATTAATAATCTATTATTAATAAGATAGATATCAATTAAAATGTAATTACAAAACATAAAATGATTCCTAAGCAAAGCAAAATATATTACTATATAATAATTTTTTGTTTTGAAATTTTTTTTTATTTTAAAAAGTTTGTATATATTTTTTTGATTAAAAATAATTTACATAAATTATATTTGTATAACTCATAATTTATTTTTTATTTAATATTTATATAAAAATAAAAAATTAATAATTAAAATGTATATTAAAAATTATAATAAAAAATGAGATTTATTATTTATTATTTAGGGTATACCAGTTTAATTTAAGTTATATTCATCTCACTAATAATTTATTTTGTAATTAATATTTATATAAAAATAAACTGATAAATAATTAAAATAAACATTTAAAATTATACTGAATAAAAATTAAAATTAGATTTATGATTTATTATTAATGTATACCAATTTAATGGTTTAAGTATTTTAAGGTTTTGTCGTTTAGGAGTTTAGCAATTTATGTAATTAGGCATTTAGTTATTTATAGGTTTTATTAAAACAATAAAATAAAAAAAAATTGTAATTTTTTGTCATTTTCAAATGTTATAACCTTTGAAAATTTAATAATATTTAAAATTTTTTGAAATTTGAATACAATATTTAGTTATAATAAATTTAATATTTCTATATCATATAAAAAAAATATAAATATTTTTATTGATAGATATTATAATAATGATCAAAAATTAAATTAATAAACTATTTATAATAGATAGATATTAATTAAAAAATATTTACAAAACCCAAATTGATTCAAACTTAAAGAAAAATATATCAGTTCATAATAATTTTTAATTTTTAATAATACTTCTTTTATACTTCTTTTTAAAGCACATATATTTTTTTTGATTAAAAATAAATTATTATAAATTATATGTGTCGCACTCATAATTTATTTTGTAATAAAAATTTCTATAAAAATAAACTAATAAATAATTAAAATGAATATTTAAAATTATAATAAATAGAATTATTAAATTAGATTTATTAATTATTAAGTAGTATATTGCGGTTTAATGGTTTATATATTTTGGCATTACAGGGTTTAGGAGTTTACTGATTTATTTGTGTATGCATTTAGTGGTTATAGGTTTTATTTAAAAAATAAATAAACAAGAAATATTAATTACAAAATACAATATTTTGTAATACAATATTTTGTTATAATAATATTAATAATTATATATCATATAAATTTAATATAAATAATTTTATTGATAGATATTATAATAATGATCAAAAATTAAATTTATAAAATATTAATATTAAGATATATATTAATTAAAGAATATTTACAAAACCCAAATTGATTCAAAATTAAAGTAACTTATATTACTTGATAATAATTTTTAATTTTTAAATATATACTTCTTTTATAAGCATATATTTTTATTAGATATATAATATATTATTTAAGAATTATATGTACCACTCATAATTTATTTTGTAATAAATATTTTTAAATAAATATACTAATAAATAATTAAATTTAATATTTAAAAAAATAGCAATACAAAATAGATTTATTAATTATTAAGTATTATTTAGCAGTTTAATGGTTTATGTATTTAGGCATTACGGTGTTTATGAGTTTACTGATTTAACTTTATATGCATTTAGTAGGGCTGCTCACAGAACTCGGAGATTCGCGACCCGAATGAGTTTCAGTCAGTTTTGTTGACTATTAGTTATGGTGTTGTAGAGCTTGCTTGTTTTGTAGAGCTTACTTGTTTGAAATATTTATATGTATTTATGCTTAACATATCATATTAATTAATGGCAATGCAAATGGCACAATCCAGTGGTAAATAAAAAATACAATAAATTGAAGATGATCACATCTCAAATGATCAAAGTACTGATAAATCCAATCATCATTTTTTCAAGAACCCTCCTATTTTTATGGCAGTTTCTTCAATTCCAATTGTAAAAGAAAGTCAAGGTACATCTGAACCTCAGGCTCATAAAAAGTATATGTTTGCTGTTTGGGAAACTTATGAGATATTAGTTGATTTAGAGGGAAATGAAACTGGTAGGGCAGCTTTTTTATGGTGTAGGAAAGAATACTTGGAAAAAAGTGATCAAGGTACTTCGGGTTTATGGAAATACTTGAGAAATACTTGTAGGAAATTTCCATACAAAAAAGAATTAATAGAAGCTCACAAAGGTAAAGACAACTCACAATCTTTGTTTAGTTTCACTAAAGGTACTAGTTCAGACGATAACAAATTAACTCGTTGGCAATTTGATCAACAACTAGTTAGGGAGGCTTTGGTAAAAATGATCATAAAAAATGAATTGCCTTTTTGTTTTTTGAGAGGGATGAGTTTAAGGAGTTTTATGAAGTTAGTGTGCCTCAATTTAAAATTCTATCTAGGCATTCTGTGTTGAGGAATTTTTTTTCTTTGTTTGTGAAGGAAAAGAAGAAATTATTTGATAGCATATCATCACATTGTTATAGAGTTTCATTGACTACCGACATTTGGACTAGCATTCAATATTTGTCTTATATCTGTTTGACTGTTCATTCCATTGATTCTCAATGGAATATGCATAAAAGGCTTTTGATCTTTTATGTAATTAAATGTCATTCTGGAGTTAATATTAGAAATGTTATTGAGTTTTGCATGAACTAATGGGGTTTGAGAAAGTTGATGTTCATTACTATTGACAATGGATCAAATAATGATGTTGCAGTTGAACAATTGAAAAAAATGCTTGTGAAGAAAAGTATTGTACCTTTGAGAGGCGAGCATTTTCATATGAGATGTTGTGCTCATATCCTAAACTTAATTGTTAGAGATGGCATTGCAGTAGTTGAGGGTGCTATTCAAAAAATTAGAGGTGTGGTGAAATATGTGAGGAGCAGTCCTATAAGATAAGATTTGTTTAAGTTATGTGTTGAAGAAGCAAACTTGACATATGGATCTTCATTGCAATTAGATTATCCTACAAGATGGAATTCAACTTATTTGATGCTACAAACTGATATAAAATATCAAAAAGAATTTTAATAAGTTGGAGGACAAAGACAAAAGCTTTTTGAAGGAGTTTGGTTCAAACGTTCCAACTAAGAGAGACTGAACATATGCCAAAATTTTGGCTCGTTTCTTGAAAACTTTTTATGAGGTAACTTGTAAATTTTCTGGTTCATAATATTCTACCTCTCCTGTTTATTTTCCTGAGATTATTCGAATTTTGAAAAAAATTGAGTTTTTTGAAAATAGTAGAAATACAATGGTGTCTGAAATGGGTATGAAAATGAGCCATAAATTCAACAAATATTGGGGTTCTATTCAGTCAACAAATATTATGCTTTTTGTAGCAGTAGTGTTGGATCCTAGATATAAGCTCAAATATCTCAAGGTCAAGTCTACTTAGCATTATGGAGAGGAATTCGCTAAAAATTTGGTGAAAAAGGTGATAAATGCTTTAAATGAGATGGTGGATGATTATCAAGATTTAAATGAAAATGAATCAAAAGAAGATGATTTCTCTTCTAATGTGTTGAAGAAAAATGATGATTTCTTTGATTGTAGTGATACTTATGTTGATGTTTTTTTTGTTGTATTGGAGAAAGAACAAGAAGTTACAGCTTTGGAAGAGTTGGATAGGTACTTGGAGGACAAACTTGAAAAAATTAGAATTTATTTTGATCTTCTAAACTGGTTGAAGGTAATTGAGTTTAGGTATCCTTCTTTGGGAAATGTAGCAAGGGATGTATTGGCTATCCAAGCATCTACTATGGCCTACGAATCTACATTTAGCACTAGGGGGAGAACATTAGATAAATTTAGGAGTTCTTTAACACCTATTACAGCTGAAGTTCTCATATGTCTACAAGATTGGTTGGGAAGCTCAAACAAACCTATTGAAATCGAAGAATTAGTTCAAGACATCGATGCTAATGAATTAGGTTAGTATACAAATCTTATAAATTTAAATTTCACTTTTACTTATTTTATTCATTCAATTTAATAAAAATATGGTTCAATTACAATTATCAGAGGGGTCACAATATCCAAATATTCTTCCAACTATAGTTGGCCAACTAAATTTGGAATGGGTGTATTATATTTTATAAGGTAATATATTGTTTTTTTATTACTCTTTCATCATAGAAATTTATATATACATGATTAACACATTTTCATCTATGGTTTTCCTTCTATAGTGGAGGAAGAAAAGGGAGGAGTTGTAGAAGAGATAATTAATTGAGTTTGGATTTTCGTTGCAGTTCCAGGAGGGACCTTTGAAATGATTATTATCATGGTTGTTATTAGTTGTATTTTTTTCGTTATATTAAGCTGCATAATTTTAGCAATTACTTAAGTAGTAATTGATGCTACTAATGTTTGTGGTAATCTTTAGCTATTCCTTAATATTTTAAGTAATTGTTTAAAAAATGTAGTATTTCTATTATGGTTAACGTTCACTCGGCTTAACAAAGCCAACTTGTGAAAAAACAAAGAACCAAATTAAGCACACAGCTCGGTCACATTCTATTTAACATTTCTATCTTTTTCTACCCATCTAAGCTTTTGACAAGGTAATGGAACTCGTTTGTGCTATCTAGCCTATTTGACAAAACATAATTGGCCCAATTTGAGTTTGAAAGATACATAACTAAGGAATGATAAATGGAAAAACTAATGGTTTCGACATGAACTAACTTGGCCAGTTTGAAGAGAATAAATTGAAAAAAATGTCCTAACTCTGTTCCATCCTGGATCCGTTTTCTCCTACCCAAAATTGCTGATCCCCTTCCCATCCAATCCCGTCCCGATATTTTGAACCTATGGAATGGGTCTGGATCTTCAAAAAAAAATCTACGAACTGTGGGAACGGACTAATGATTTGTAATCCCCATTCCGTCCCATCCCATGAGCACCCCTAGTATTTAGTAGTTTATAGGTTTTATTAAAAAAATTAAATAATAAAAAATTAATTTTTATATTATTGTTTGATATTTTCAAAGGTTTTAACCTTTGAAAATATAATAATTTTTAAATTTTTTTCAAATGTGAATACAATATTTAGTTATACTAATCATTATATTTATATATTATATAAATTCAATATAAACAATTTTATTGATAAATATTCTAATAATAATCAAAAAATAATTTAAAAATCCATTAATAATAAGATAGATATTAATTAAAATATAATTACAAAACTTAAAATGATTCCGAAGCAAAGAAAAATATATTACTATATAATAATTTTTTGTTTTTGAATTTTTTTTTCTTTTAATAAGTTTATCTATATTTTTTTGATGAAAAATAATTTATATAAATTATATTTGTCTAACTCATAATTTATTTTGTAATTAATATTTATATATAAATAAATAATTAATTAATTAAAATGAATATTTAAAATTATAATAAAAAAATGAGAATTATTATTTATTATTTAGGGATACAGGTTTAATTTAAATTAGATCTCTCACTAATAATTTATTTTATAATTAATAAAAATAAACTTATAAATAATTAAAATATAAATTTAAAATTATACTAAATAAAAATTAAAATGAGATTTAAGATTATTAATGTATACCAGTTTAATAGTTTAAGTATTTAGAGGTTTTGTTGTTAGAAGTTTAGCAATTTATGTTTTTAGGCTTTTAGTGGTTTATAGGTTTTATATAAAAAAATAAAATAACAAAAAAAATTTCTATAATTTGTTATCATTTTCATAGGTTATAACCTTTGAAAATATAATAATATTTATAATTTTTTAAAATGTGAATACAATATTTAGTTATAATAATATTAATAATATTATATATCATATAAATTCAATATAAAGAATTTTTTTGATAGACAATATAAAATTGATCAAAAATTAAATTAATAAACTTTTAATAAAAAGATAGATATTAATTAGAAAATATTTAGAAACCCAAATATATTCAAAATTATAGTAAAATATATTACTGGATAATAATTATTAATTTTTAAATTTTTACTTCTTTTAGAATAGTATATTTTTTTTATTAAAAATATATTAATTAAATTATATTTGTCGCACTCATACTTTATTTTGTAATAAATATTTCAATAAAAATAAACTAATAAATAATAAAAATGAATATTTAAAATTATAATAAATATAAATAAAATTTAGATTTATTAATTATTAAGTAGTATATAGCTGTTTAATCATTTAGGTATATAGGCATTACAGGGTTTAGGAGTTTACTAATTTAACTGTGTAGGCATTTAGTGGTTTATATCTTTTATTTAAGAAAAAAAATAAAAAAAAATTATTTTAATTATTTTTTGATATTTTCAAAGATTATAACCTTTGAAAATATAATAATTTTTAAATTTTTTTCAAAAGTGAATAAATATTTATTTATAAAAATCATAATAATTATATACCATATAAATTCAATATAAACAATTTTATTGATAGATATTCTAATAATTATGAAAAAATAAATTAAAAATCTATTATGAATAAGATTGATATTACTTAAAATATAGTATCAAAACCTAAAATGATTCAAAAGAAAAGCAAAATATATTACTTTATAATAATTATTTGTTTTTAAATTTTTATTCTTTTTATAAGCTTATCTATTTTTTGATGAAAAATAATTTTTATAAATTATATTTTTAACTCATATTTTATTTTATAATTAATATATATATATATATATATATATATATAAACTAAACAATCAAAATGAATTTTTTAAATTATAATGAAAACAAATAAAAATGAGATTTATTAATTATTATTTAGTGGTTACCCGTTTAAATGACTATCTATATAATGGTGTCGGGATTTTGTAGTTTAGTGATTTAAGTGTGTATTTAGTGATTTATAGGATTTATTTAAACAATGAAATAATAATAAAAATATTTTTTTTTGTTTTTTCACCTTTTCTAAGGTTATAATCTTTGAAAATATAATAATTTTAAAATTTTTTTCAAAAGTGAATACAATATTTAGTTATAAAAAATATTAAATTTATATATCATATAAATTAAATATAAATATTTTTATTGATAAATATTCTAATAATGATCAAAAAATAAATTAATAATCTATAATTAATAAGTAAGATATCAATTAAAATATAATTACAAAACCTAAAATGATTCGAAAACAAAGCAAAAAATGTTACTATATAATAATTTTTTGTTTTAAATTTTTTTCTTCTTTTAATAAGTTTATCTATATTTTTTTGTTAAAAAATAATTTATATAAATTATATTTTTCTAACATATAATTTTTTTTGTATTTAATATTTTTTAAAAAAATAAACAAATAAATAATTAAAATGAATATTTAAAATTATAATGAAAAAATTAAAAATGAGATATATTATTTATTATTTAGGATATACCTGCTTAAAAAATTTATCTATTTCGGGTTTTCGAGATTTAAAAGTTATTGATTTAAGCATTTAGGCATTTAAAGGTTTATAGCTTTTATTCAAACAATGAAATAACAAAAAATTTATTTTTGATATTTTTTCAAATTTTAAAATGTCATAACATTTAAAAATATAATAATTTTAAAATTTTTTAAAAATGTGAATACAATATTTAGTAATAATAATTATTATAACTATATATAATTTAAAATAAATATAAAAAAATTTATTTATAAAAATGTGAATACAATATTTAGTATTAATAAAGTTTTAGTAATATGATAGATATAAATTAAAATATAATTAAAAAACCTAAAATGATTCAAAATCAAAGTAAAATTTATTACTAAATAATACGGTTTTTTAGTTTTTTGCATCATTTTATAAGCTTATATTTTTTTTATTAAAAATATATTATTTAAATTATAGTTGTCACTCATAATTTATTTTGTAATTAATATTTCTATAAATTAGTCAAATTATATTTAAGGTTTACGAGTTTAAAGGTTTAGGTATTTAGGGGCTTCGGGGTTTAAGAGTTTAGAGATTTATGTATTTAGGCATTTAATGGTTTATAA
Source organism: Sapria himalayana (assembly GCA_029783825.1). Taxonomy (NCBI): domain Eukaryota; kingdom Viridiplantae; phylum Streptophyta; class Magnoliopsida; order Malpighiales; family Rafflesiaceae; genus Sapria; species Sapria himalayana. The sequence continues at coordinate 579,806 of JAREIK010001501.1, read as the reverse complement.
GTTTTATTTAAACAATGATATAACAAAACATTTATTTTTGTTATTTTTTCTCATTTTTGAAGGTTATAATCTTTGAAAGTATAACAATTTTTAAATTATTTTTATATGTGAATACTATATTTAGTTATGATAATCTTAATAATTATATATCATGTTAATTCAATATAAACAATTATATTGATAAATTTTTATATTAATGATCAAAAAATAAATTAATAAACTATTATAAATAAGATAGATATTATGTAAAATATATTTTCAAAACGTAAATTTATTCAAAATCAAAGTAAAATATAATACTAAATTATAATTTTTTTGATGTTTTGCTTTTTTTATAAGTTTATATTTTTTGTTATTAAAAGTAAATTATTTAAATTATATTTGTATTCCACTTAATTTATTTATTATTTATAATTCTATAAAAATAAACTAATAAATAATTAAAATGAATATTTAAAATTATAATGAATACAAATAAAATTGAGATTTATTATTTATTAATCAGGATATACTAGTTTAATGGCTTAAGTATTAAGGTGTTTTGGGGTTTTGTGATTTAATTGTTCAGGACTTTAGTGATTTATAGTTTTTATTTAAAGAATGAAAAAATAAAAAATTAAATTTTTTGATTTTTAAAAATTTTTGAAGGTTATAACCTTTGAAAATATTATAATTTTTAATTTTTTTAAAATGTTAATATAATATTTAGTTATAATATTCTTAATAATTATATATAATGTAAACTCAATATAAATAATTTTATTAATAGATATTATAATAATGATCAATAAAAAATTAATAAACTATTATTAATAAGAATGAAATAAATTAAAATATAATTGCAAAAACTAAAATGATTCAAAATCAAAATAATATATATTACAAAAAATAAATTTTTGTTTTATAAATTTTGATTATTTTTATAAGCATATATATAATTTTTGATTAAAAATAAATTATTTAAAATAGATTTGTCTCACTAATAATTTATTTTGAAATTAATATTTCTATAAAAATAAACTGATAAATAATTAAAATAAAAATTTAAAATTATACATAATAAAAATTAAAATGAGATTTATAATTTATTATTATTGTATACCAATTTAATAGTTTAAGTATTTAAAAGTTTTGTCATTTAAGAGTTTAGCGATTTATGTTTTTAGGCATTTAGTGGTTTATAGGTTTTATTTAAACAATAAAATAACCAAAAATAATTTGGTAATTTTTTGTAATTTTCAAAGGTTATAATAATTTAATAATATTTAGTTTTAATAATATTTAAAATATAATAATATTTTAAATATTTATAATATCATATAATAATATATTATATATAAAAATATTTATTAATTTTCATAGGTTATAACCTTGGAAAATATAATAATATTAAAAAGTTGTTTGAAGTTGAATACAATATTTAGTTATAATAATTTTAATAATTATATATCATATAAATTCAATATAAACAATTTTATTGATAAATATTATAATAATTATCAAAAATTAAATTAATAAACTATTAATAAAAAGTATCATATTAATTAAAAAATATTTACATAACCCAAATTGATTCAAAATTAAAGTAAAAAATATTACTGGATAATAATTATTAATTTTTAAATTTTTACTTCTTTTATAAGCATATATTTTTTTTGATTAAAAATAAATTATTTAAATTATATTTTTCACACTCATAATTTATTTGGTAATAAATTTTTATATAAAAATAAACTTATAAATAATTAAAATGAATATTTAATAAATTGAAATATAAATTAGATTTCTTTATTATTAAGTAGCATATAGCGATTTAATGGTTTATGTATTTAGGCATTACGGGCCTTAGGAGTTTACTAATTTAACTGTGTATGCATTTAGTGTGTTATAGGTTTTATTTAAAAATTATAATAACATAATATTTATTTTTATTATTTTTTGATATTTTCAAATGTTATAACCTTTGAAAATATAATAATTTTTAAATTTTTTTCAAAAGTGAATTTAATATTTAGTTATAATAATCATTATATTTATATATCATATAAATTCAATATAAACAATTTTATTGATAAATATTCTAATAATGATCAAAAAATAAATTAATAATCTATTATTAATAAGATAGATATCAATTAAAATATAATAAAAAATCCTAAAATGATTCAGAAGGAATCAAAAATATATTACTATATAATAATTTGTTGTATTGAAATTTTTTTTTCTTTTAAAAAGTTTATTAATATTTTTTTCATGAAAATTAATTTATATAAATTATATTTGTCTAACTCATTATTTATTTTTTTAATTAATATTTATATAAAAATAAACAAATAAATAATAAAAATGAATATTTAAAATTATAATGAAAAAAAATATATTGAGATTTATTCATTATTATTTTGGGTATACCAGTCTAATTTAAATTAGATCCGTCTCACTAATAATTTATTTTGTAATTAATATTTCTATAAAAATTGACTGATAAATAATTAAAATAAAAATTTAAAATTATATTGAATACAAATTAAAATGAGATTTATGAATTATTATTAATGTATACCAGTTTAATATTTTAAGTAATTAGAGGTTTTTTCGTTTATAACTTTAGCAATTTATGTTTTTAGGCATTTAGTGGTTTATACGTTTTATTTAAACAATGAAATAACAAAAAAATTATTTTTGATATTTTTTCACATTTTTAAAAGTTACCTTTGAAGATATGATAATTTTAAATTTTTTTAAAAATGTGAATATAATATTTAGTAATAAGAATCATTATAATTATATATAATATAAACTAAATATAAACAATTTTATTGATAGATATGATATCAATTATCAAAAAAAAATTAATATTTTATTATTAATATGATAGATTTAAATTAAAATATAATTTCAAAACCTAAAATTATTCAAAATCAAAGTAAAATTTATTACCAAGTAATAATTTTTGTTTCTTTGTTTTTGCTTTTTTTTATAAGCTTATATTTTTTTATAAAAAATAAATTATTTAAATTATATTTAAGGTTTACGAGTTTAAAGTTTTAAGTATTTAGGGGCTTTTGTGTTTAGGAGTTTATAGGTTTAAGTATTTAGGCATTTAGTGGTTTATAAGTTTTATTTAAACAATGATATAACAAAAAATTTATTTTTATTATTTTTTTAATTTTTGAAGGTTATAACCTATGAAAATATAATAATTTTTAAATTTATTTCAAATGTAAATATAATATTTAGTTATAATAATATTAATTATTATAAGTCATTTAAATTCAAAATAAATAATCACATTGCTAGATATTATAATAATGATCAATAAATAAATTAATAAACTATTATTAATAAGATAGATATTATTTAAAATATATTTGCAAAATCTAAATTTATTCAAAATCAAAGTATATATTACTAAATAATAATTTTTTTAATATTTTGCTTTTTTTATAAGTTTATATTTTTGTTATTGAAAATAAATTATTTAAATTATATTTGTCCACTTCATAAATTATTTTGTAATTTATTTTCTATAAAAATAAACTAATAAATAATTAAAATAAATATTTAAAATTATAATGAATTCAAGTAAAATTGAGATTTATTATTTATTATTCAGGATATACAAGTTTAATGGTTTAAGTATTTAGGTGTTTTGAGGTTTAGTCATTTAAGTGTTTATGACTTAAGTGATTTTATCTAATTTTTGAAGGTTATAACCTTAGAAAATATAATAATTTTTATTTTTTTTAAATGTGAATATAATATTTAGTTATGATAATCTTGATAATTATATATAATGTAAAATCAATATAAATAATTTTATTGATAGATATTATAATAATGATCAATAAATAAATTAATAAACTATTATTAATTAGAATTATATAAATTAAAATATAATTGCAAAATCTAAAATTATTCAAAATTAAATTAAAATAAATTACTACATAATAATGTTTTGTTTTAAAAATTTTGCCTCTTTTTATGATCTTATATTTTTTTGATGAAAAATAAATTATTTATATTATATCGGTCTCACTAATAATTTATTTTGTAATTAATATTTCTATCAAAATAAACAGATAAATAATTAAAATGAATATTTAAAATTATAATGAATACTAATAAAAAGGAGATTTATTATTTATTATTTAGACTATTCTAATTTAAAGGCTTATGTATTTATGGGCTTCGGGGTTTAGGAGTTTAGTCATTAAGATTTAAGTATTTTGTGGTTTATAGATTTTATTTAAAAAATCTAATAACTAAAAATTTATTTTTTTATTTTTTCATATTTTTAAAGGTTATAACATTTGAAAACTTAATAATTTTTAAAATTTTTTAAAATATGAAAATATTATTTTGTTATAATTATCTAAATAATTATATATTATGAAAATTCAATATAAATAATTTTTTTATAGATATTATGATAACGATAATAAAATAAATTAATAAACTATTATTAATAAGATAGATATTAAATAAAATTTATTTGCAAAACCTAAAATGATTCAAAATCAAAGTAAAATATATTAATAAGAAAGATATTAAATAAAAATATTATTAATAAGATAAAATATACAGGTTTAAATGATTATATATTTACGAGTTTTGGGATTTAAAAATTTAGTGATTTAAGTGTTTAGGCATTTAGTAGTTTATAGGTTTTTATTTTAAAAATAAAATAACAAATTGTTTAAGCTTTTTGTGGTTTTGGGGTTAATGAGTTTATTGATTTATACGTTTACACATTTTCGTGTTTATAGGGTTTATTTAATCAATTAAATAACAAAAAAATTATTTTTATGAATTTTTGTGATTTTCAAAGGTTATGACCTTTAAAAATATAATAATTTTTTAATAGTTCTAAAATATGAATACAATACTTAGTTATAATAATCTTAATAATTATATTTGTTGTAGATTCAATATAAAAAAATGTATTAATATATATTTTAATAATGATCATAACATAAATTAATAAACTATTATTAATAAGATAAATATTAATTAAATTATATTTGCAGAACACAATATAATTCAAAATCAAAGTAAATTATATTACTAAATAAAATTTTAAATTTTTGAAATTTTGTTTATTTTTTATGAGCTTTTTTTTCATAAAAAATAATTTATTTAATTTATATCTGTCTTACTCATTATTTATTTTGTAATTAATATTTCTATAAAAATATACTAAAAAATAATTAAAATGAATATCTAAACTTATAATGAATACAAATAAAAATGAGATTTATTATTTATTATTTAGGTTCAATAGGTTTAATGGTTTAAGTATTTAGGGGGTTTTGGGGTTTAGGAGCCTAGAGATTTAAATGTTTAGTCATTTATTGGTTTGTAAGTTTTTTTTAAATAATAAAATAATAATAAAATTATTTTTGTTATTTTGTATCATTTTTGATGGTTATAACCTTCAAAAAAAAATTTTAAATTTTTTTCAAATGTAAATATAATATTTAGTTGTAATAATCTTAATAATTATAAGAGATTTAAATTGAATATAAGTAAATTTATTGTTATATATTATAAAAATGCTTAAATAATAAATTAATAAACTTTTATTAATAAGATTGATAGCAATTAAAATATAATTGCTAAACCAATATATAATGATTCAAAATCAAAGTAAAATATATTACTAAATAATACTTTTTTGTTTTTGAATTTTTACTTCTTTTTATAAGCTTATATTTTTAATTTGATTAAAAATAAATTATTAAAATTATATTTGTCTAACTCTTATTTATTTTGTAATTAATATATAACCTAATAAATAATTAAAATGAATATTTAAAATTTTAATGAATACAAATTAAAATGAGATTTATGATTTATTATATGTGGTATACCGGTGTAATGGTTTTATTATTTAGGAGTTTTATCGTTTAGAGTTTATCAATTTATGTTTTTAGCCATTTAGTGGTTTATAGGTTTTATTTATATAATAAAAATAAAAAAAAAAATTTTTAGATTTTTTCTGATTTTCAAAGCTTATAACCATTAAAAATAAATTAATATTTAAATTTTTCTGATATTTGAATATAATTTTTAGTTGTAATAATATTAATAATTATATATGATATAAATAAAATATAAATAATTTTATTGATAGATATTATAATAATGATCAAAGATTAAATTAATAAACTATTAATAATAAGATATATATTAATTAAAAAATATTTACAAAACCCAAATTGATTCAAAATTAAAGTAAAATATATTACTCGATAATAATATTTTATTTTTAAAATTTTACTTCTTTTATAAGCGTATATATATTTTTTAACTATAAATAGATTATTTAAATTATATGTGTCGCACTCATAATTTATTTTGTAATAAAAATTTCTATAAAAAATAAACTAATAAATAATTAAAATGAATATTTAAAATAATAATAGATTGAAATATAAATTCGATTTATTAATTATTAAGTAGTATATAGCGGTTTAATGGTTTATGTAATTAGGCATTACGGGGTTTAGGAGTTTACTGATATAACTGTGTATGGATTTAGTGGTTTATAGGTTTTATTTAAAAAATAAAATAACATAAAATTTATTTTTATTATTTTTTCATATTTCCAAAGGTTATAACCTTTGGAAATATGATAAACAATAAAATAATTATAATTAATAAATGTTTATACTGGAAATTGCTTTCAGTATATATTTTCATATTTATTAATCAGATTCTTCTGACATTAATTATATTACTCGAGTACCTAAAGAATATTAAAAAATTAAACATTTATTACTATATTATAATATGTTTAGATAGTTATGAAACATATTGCTTAATAGAAAAAATATTATAAATTTCCATACAATATTAATTATCTGATTAATAATTAAACATTTATTATAATATTTATTATTTTTTGATTATTTCAAGAATATAAAAACATTAAAATTATCTGATCAAAAAATGATATATAATAATTATTATAACAATATATAATATAAACTAAATATAAACAATTTTATTGATTGATATTATATCAATTATCAAAAAATAAATTAATAAACTATTATTAATATGATAGATATAAATTAAAATGTAATTACAAAAACTAAAATGATTAAAAATCAATGTAAATTTATAACTAAATAATAATTTTTGTTTTTTTTGTTTTTGCCTCATTTTATAAGATTAAAAATTTAAATATAAACAAAAAATTGATAAACTCCTAAATGACAAAACTCCTAAATAATCAAATCATTAAACCGGTATACCACATATAATAAATCATAAATCTAATTTTAATTTGTATTCATTATAATTTTAACTATTTATTTTAATTATTTATTAGTTTATTTTTTATAGAAATATTAATTACAAAATAAATAATGAGTTAGGCAAAAATAATTTTAATAATTTATTTTTAATCAAAAAAAAATATAAGCTAATAAAAAGTAGTAAGAATTTAAAAACAAAAATGTATTATTTAGTAATATATTTTATTTTGATTTTGAATCATTATATATAGGTTTTGCAATTATATTTTAATTGCTATCAATCTTATTAATAAAAGTTTATTAATTTATTATTTGATCATTTTTATAATATATAATAATAAAATTACTTATATTCAATTTAAATGTCTTATAATTATTAAGATTATTATGACTAAATATTATATTTACATTTGAAAAAAATTTAAAAATTATTATATTTTCAAAGGTTATAAACTTCAAAAATGGTAAAAAATCACAAAAATTTTTTTTTTATTTATTATTTAAATAAAACTTATAAACCAATAAATGACTAAACATTTAAATCTCTAGGCTCCTAAACCCCAAAACCCCCTAAATACTTAAACCATTAAACCTATTGAACCTAAATAATAAATAATAAATCTCATTTTTATTTATATTCATTATAAGTTTAGATATTCATTTTAATTATTTTTTAGTTTATTTTTATAGAAATATTAATTACAAAATAAATAATGAGTGAGACAGATGTAATTTAAATAAATTATTTTTTATGAAAAAAAAGCTCATAAAAATAAACAAAATTTCAAAAATTTAAAATTTTATTTAGTAATATAATTTACTTTGATTTTGAATTATATTGTGTTCTGCAAATATAATTTAATTAATATTTATCTTATTAATAATAGTTTATTAATTTATGTTATGATCATTATTAAAATATATATTAATACATTTTTTTATATTGAATCTACAACAAATATAATTATTAAGATTATTATAACTAAGTATTGTATTCATATTTTAGAACTATTAAAAAATTATTATATTTTTAAAGGTCATAACCTTTGAAAATCACGAAAATTCATAAAAATAATTTTTTTGTTATTTAATTGATTAAATAAACCCTATAAACACGAAAATGTGTAAACGTATAAATCAATAAACTCATTAACCCCAAAACCACAAAAAGCTTAAACAATTAAATAGTTATACCCTAAATAATAAATCATAAATCTCATTTTTATTAGTATTCATTATAATTTCAATTATACATTTTGATTATTTATTAGTTTAATTTTATAGAAATATAAATTAAAAAATAAATTATTAGTGAGACAAATATAATTTAAATATTTTATTTTTCATCAAAAAATATATAGGCTTATAAATGGATACAAAAATTTAAAAATTTAAAATT
>JAREIK010001501.1:534109-567570 GCA_029783825.1 Sapria himalayana | reverse complement strand
GATATTTTCAAAGGTTATAACCTTTGAAAATTAATAATTTAAAATTTTTTCAAAATGAATTAAATTTAGCTATAATAATAAATATATTTATATATCATATTCAAACATAAATAATTTTAGTGATAAATATTTTATAATGATCAAAAATAATTAATAATCATTAGTAATAAGATAGATTTCAAATAAAATAAATTATATAACAGAAATGATCATAAGCAAAGCAAAATATTTCGATATAATAATTTTTGTTTGAATTTTTTTTTTATTTTAAAAAGTTATTCTATATTTTTTTGATCAAAAATATTTACATAAATTATATTTGTCTAACTCATAATTTATTTTTAATTATATTTATATAAACTAAAAAATTATAATTAAATGATATTAAAAATTATAAAAAAAATGAGATTATTATTTATTATTTAGTGTAAGAACCGGTTTAAGTTTAAGTTATTTCTGTCTCACTAATAATTATTTGTATTAATATTTCTATAAAATTAAACTGATAATAATTAAAAATAAATTTAAAATTATACTAAATAAATATAAAATGCGATTTATGTTTTATTATTAATGTATACCAGTTTAATGGTTTATGTATTTTGAGATTTTTTCGTTTAGGAGTTTAACGATTTATGTTTTTAGGCATTTAGTGATTTATAAGTTTATTTAAACAATAAAATAACAAAAAAATTGTAATATTTTGTCATTTTCAAAGGTTATACCTTTGAAAATTTAATAATATTTAAAATTTTTTGAAATTTAATACAATATTTAGTTATAATAATTTTAATAATTATATATCATATAAAATAAATATAAACAATTTTATTGATAGATATTATAATAATGATCAAAATTAAATTAATAATCTATTAATAATAAGATAAATATTAATTAAAAAATATTTACAAAACCCAAATTGATGCAAAATTAAAGTAAAATATATTACTGGATAATAATTTTTTATTTTTAAATTTTTACTTTTTATAAGCGTATATTTTTTTGATTAAAAATAAATTATTTAAATTATATTTGTCGCACTCATAATTTATTTGGTAATAAATATTTCTATAAAAATAAACTAATAAATAATTAAAATGAATATATAAATAGTAATAAATAGAAATTAAAATTAGATTTATTAATTATTATGTCTTTTATATCTGTTTAATAGTTTATGTATTTAGGTATTACGGGGTTTAGGTGTTTACTGATTTAATTGTGTATGCATTTAGTGGTTTATAGGTTTTATTTAAAAAATAAATTAACAAAACATTTATTTTTATTATTTTTTGATATTTACAAAGGTTATAACCTTTGGAAATATAATAATTTTTAAATTTTTTTCAAAATGAATTCAATATTTAGTTATAAAAATTATTATATTTATATATCATATAAATTCAATATAAACAATTTTAGTGATAAATATTCTAATAATGATCAAAAAATAAATTAATAATCTATTATTAATAAGATAGATATCAATTAAAATGTAATTACAAAACATAAAATGATTCCTAAGCAAAGCAAAATATATTACTATATAATAATTTTTGTTTTGAAATTTTTTTTATTTTAAAAAGTTTGTATATATTTTTTTGATTAAAAATAATTTACATAAATTATATTTGTATAACTCATAATTTATTTTTTATTTAATATTTATATAAAAATAAAAAATTAATAATTAAAATGTATATTAAAAATTATAATAAAAAATGAGATTTATTATTTATTATTTAGGGTATACCAGTTTAATTTAAGTTATATTCATCTCACTAATAATTTATTTTGTAATTAATATTTATATAAAAATAAACTGATAAATAATTAAAATAAACATTTAAAATTATACTGAATAAAAATTAAAATTAGATTTATGATTTATTATTAATGTATACCAATTTAATGGTTTAAGTATTTTAAGGTTTTGTCGTTTAGGAGTTTAGCAATTTATGTAATTAGGCATTTAGTTATTTATAGGTTTTATTAAAACAATAAAATAAAAAAAATTTGTAATTTTTTGTCATTTTCAAATGTTATAACCTTAGAAAATTTAATAATATTTAAAATTTTTTGAAATTTGAATACAATATTTAGTTATAATAAATTTAATATTTCTATATCATATAAAAAAAATATAAATATTTTTATTGATATATATTATAATAATGATCAAAAATTAAATTAATAAACTATTTATAATAGATAGATATTAATTAAAAAATATTTACAAAACCCAAATTGATTCAAAATTAAAGAAAAATATATCAGTTCATAATAATTTTCAATTTTTAATAATACTTCTTTTATACTTCTTTTTAAAGCACATATATTTTTTTTTGATTAAAAATAAATTATTATAAATTATATGTGTCGCACTCATAATTTATTTTGTAATAAAAATTTCTATAAAAATAAACTAATAAATAATTAAAATGAATATTTAAAATTATAATAAATAGAATTAAAAATTAGATTTATTAATTATTAAGTAGTATATTGCGGTTTAATGGTTTATATATTTTGGCATTACAGGGTTTAGGAGTTTACTGATTTATTTGTGTATGCATTTAGTGGTTATAGGTTTTATTTAAAAAATAAATAAACAAGAAATATTAATTACAAAATACAATATTTTGTAATACAATAGTTTGTAATACAATATTTTGTTATAATAATATTAATAATTATATATCATATAAATTTAATATAAATAATTTTATTGATAGATATTATAATAATGATCAAAAATTAAATTTATAAAATATTAATATTAAGATATATATTAATTAAAGAATATTTACAAAACCCAAATTGATTCAAAATTAAAGTAACTTATATTACTTGATAATAATTTTTAATTTTTAAATATATACTTCTTTTATAAGCATATATTTTTATTAGATATATAATTTATTATTTAAGAATTATATGTACCACTCATAATTTATTTTGTAATAAATATTTTTAAATAAATATACTAATAAATAATTAAATTTAATATTTAAAAAAATAGCAATACAAAATAGATTTATTAATTATTAAGTATTATTTAGCGGTTTAATGGTTTATGTATTTAGGCATTACGGTGTTTATGAGTTTACTGATTTAACTTTATATGCATTTAGTAGGGCTGCTTAAGATATCATATTAATTAATGGCAATGCAAATGGCACAATCCAGTGGTAAATAAAAAATACAATAAATTAAAGATGATCACATCTCAAATGATCAAAGTACTGATAAATCCAATCATCATTTTTTCAAGAACCCTCCTATTTTTACGGCAGTTTCTTCAATTCCAATTGTAAAAGAAAGTCAAGGTACATCTGAACCTCAGGCTCATAAAAAGTATATGTTTGCTGTTTGGGAAACTTATGAGATATTAGTTGATTTAGAGGGAAATGAAACTGGTAGGGCAGCTTTTTTATGGTGTAGGAAAGAATACTTGGAAAAAAGTGATCAAGGTACTTCGGGTTTATGGAAATACTTGAGAAATACTTGTAGGAAATTTCCATACAAAAAAGAATTAATAGAAGCTCACAAAGGTAAAGACAACTCACAATCTTTGTTTAGTTTCACTAAAGGTACTAGTTCAGACGATAACAAATTAACTCGTTGGCAATTTGATCAACAACTAGTTAGGGAGGCTTTGGTAAAAATGATCATAAAAAATGAATTGCCTTTTTGTTTTTTTGAGAGGGATGAGTTTAAAGAGTTTTATGAAGTTAGTGTGCCTCAATTTAAAATTCTATCTAGGCATTCTGTGTTGAGGAATTTTTTTTCTTTGTTTGTGAAGGAAAAGAAAAAATTATTTGATAGCATATCATCACATTGTTATAGAATTTCATTGACTACCGACATTTGGACTAGCATTCAATATTTGTCTTATATTTGTTTGACTGTTCATTCCATTGATTCTCAATGGAATATGCATAAAAGGCTTTTGATCTTTTATGTAATTAAATGTCATTCTGGAGTTAATATTAGAAATTTTATTGAGTTTTGCATGAATTAATGGGGTTTGAGAAAGTTGATGTTCATTACTGTTGACAATGGATCAAATAATGATGTTGCAGTTGAACAATTGAAAAAAATGCTTGTGAAGAAAAGTATTGTACCTTTGAGAGGCGAGCATTTTCATATGAGATGTTGTGCTCATATCCTAAACTTAATTGTTAGAGATGGCATTGCAGTAGTTGAGGGTGCTATTCAAAAAATTAGAGGTGTGGTGAAATATGTGAGGAGCAGTCCTATAAGATAAGATTTGTTTAAGTTATGTGTTGAAGAAGCAAACTTGACATATGGATCTTCATTGCAATTAGATTATCCTACAAGATGGAATTCAACTTATTTGATGCTACAAACTGATATAAAATATCAAAAAGAATTTTAATAAGTTGGAGGACAAAGACAAAAGCTTTTTGAAGGAGTTTGGTTCAAACGTTCCAACTAAGAGAGACTGAACATATGCCAAAATTTTGGCTCGTTTCTTGAAAACTTTTTATGAGGTAACTTGTAAATTTTCTTGTTCATAATATTCTACCTCTCCTATTTATTTTCCCGAGATTATTCGAATTTTGAAAAAAATTGAGTTTTTTGAAAATAGTAGAAATACAATGGTGTCTGAAATGGGTATGAAAATGATGCATAAATTCACAAATATTGGGGTTCTCTTTAGTCAACAAATATTATGCTTTTTGTAGCAGTAGTGTTGGATCCTAGATATAAGCTCAAATATCTCAAGGTCAAGTCTACTTAGCATTATGGAGAGGAATTCGCTAAAAATTTTGTGAAAAAGGTGATAAATGCTTTAAATGAGATGGTGGATGATTATAAAGATTTAAATGAAAATGAATCAAAAGAAGATGATTTCTCTTCTAATGTGTTGAAGAAAAATGATGATTTCTTTGATTGTAGTGATACTTATGTTGATGTTTTTTTTGTTGTATTGGAGAAAGAACAAGAAGTTACAGCTTTGGAAGAGTTGGATAGGTACTTGGAGGACAAACTTGAAAAAATTAGAATTTATTTTGATCTTCTAAACTGGTTGAAGGTAATTGAGGTTAGGTATCCTTCTTTGGCAAATGTAGCAAGGGATGTATTGGCTATCCAAGCATCTACTATGGCCTACGAATCTACATTTAGCACTAGGGGGAGAACATTAGATAAATTTAGGAGTTCTTTAACACCTATTACTGCTGAAGTTCTCATATGTCTACAAGATTGGTTGAGAAGCTCAAACAAACCTATTGAAATCGAAGAATTAGTTCAAGACCTTGATGCTAATGAATTAGGTTAGTATACAAATCTTATAAATTTAAATTTCACTTTTACTTATTTTATTCATTCAATTTAATAAAAATATGGTTCAATTACAATTATCAGAGGGGTCACAATATCCAAATATTCTTCCAACTATAGTTGGCCAACTAAATTTGGAATGGGTGTATTATATTTTATAAGGTAATATATTGTTTTTTTATTACTCTTTCATCATAGAAATTTATATATACATGATTAACACATTTTCATCTATGGTTTTCCTTCTATAGTGGAGGAAGAAAAGGGAGGAGTTGTAGAAGAGATAATTAATTGGGTTTGGATTTTCGTTGCAGTTCCAGGAGGGACCTTTGAAATGATTTTTATCATGGTTGTTATTAGTTGTATTTTTTTCGTTATATTAAGCTGCATAATTTTAGCAATTACTTAAGTAGTAATTGATGCTACTAATGTTTGTGGTAATCTTTAGCTATTCCTTAATATTTTAAGTAATTGTTTAAAAAATGTAGTATTGCTATTATGGTTAACGTTCACTCGGCTTAACAAAGCCAACTTGTGAAAAAACAAAGAACCAAATTAAGCACACAGCTCGGTCTCATTCTATTTAACATTTCTATCTTTTTCTACCCATCTAAGCTTTTGACAAGGTAATGGAACTCGTTTGTGCTATCTAGCCTATTTGACAAAACATAATTGGCCCAATTTGAGTTTGAAAGATACATAACTAAGGAATGATAAATGGAAAAACTAAAGGTTTCGACATGAACTAACTTGGCCAGTTTGAAGAGAATAAATTGAAAAAAATGTCCTAACTCTGTTCCATCCCGGATCCGTTTTCTCCTACCCAAAATTGCTGATCCCCTTCCCATCCCATCCCGTCCCGATATTTTGAACCTATGGAACGGGTCTGGATCTTCAAAAAAAATCTACGAACTGTGGGAACGGACTAGTGATTTGTAATCCCCATTCCGTCCCATCCCATGAGCACCCCTAGCATTTAGTAGTTTATAGGTTTTATTTAAAAAATTAAATAATAAAAAATTAATTTTTATATTATTGTTTGATATTTTTCAAAGGTTTTAACCTTTGAAAATATAATAATTTTTAAATTTTTTTCAAATGTGAATACAATATTTAGTTATACTAATCATTATATTTATATATTATATAAATTCAATATAAACAATTTTATTGATAAATATTCTAATAATAATCAAAAAATAATTTAAAAATCCATTAATAATAAGATAGATATTAATTAAAATATAATTACAAAACTTAAAATGATTCCGAAGCAAAGAAAAATATATTACTATATAATAATTTTTTGTTTTTGAATTTTTTTTTCTTTTAATAAGTAAATCTATATTTTTTTTATGAAAAATAATTTATATAAATTATATTTGTCTAACTCATAATTTATTTTGTAATTAATATTTATATATAAATAAATAATTAATTAATTAAAATGAATATTTAAAATTATAATAAAAAAATGAGAATTATTATTTATTATTTAGGGATACAGGTTTAATTTAAATTAGATCTCTCACTAATAATTTATTTTATAATTAATAAAAATAAACTTATAAATAATTAAAATATAAATTTAAAATTATACTGAATAAAAATTAAAATGAGATTTAAGATTTATTATTAATGTATACCAGTTTAATAGTTTAAGTATTTAGAGGTTTTGTTGTTAGAAGTTTAGCAATTTATGTTTTTAGGCTTTTAGTGGTTTATAGGTTTTATATAAAAAAATAAAATAACAAAAAAAATTTCTATAATTTGTTATCATTTTCATAGGTTATAACCTTTGAAAATATAATAATATTTATAATTTTTTAAAATGTGAATACAATATTTAGTTATAATAATATTAATAATATTATATATCATATAAATTCAATATAAAGAATTTTTTTGATAGACAATATAAAATTGATCAAAAATTAAATTAATAAACTTTTAATAAAAAGATAGATATTAATTAGAAAATATTTACAAACCCAAATATATTCAAAATTATAGTAAAATATATTACTGGATAATAATTATTAATTTTTAAATTTTTACTTCTTTTAGAATAGTATATTTTTTTTATTAAAAATATATTAATTAAATTATATTTGTAGCACTCATACTTTATTTTGTAATAAATATTTCAATAAAAATAAACTAATAAATAATAAAAATGAATATTTAAAATTATAATAAATATAAATAAAATTTAGATTTATTAATTATTAAGTAGTATATAGCTGTTTAATGGTTTAGGTATATAGGCATTACAGGGTTTAGGAGTTTACTAATTTAACTGTGTAGGCATTTAGTGGTTTATATCTTTTATTTAAATAAAAAAATAAAAAAAAAATTATTTTAATTATTTTTTGATATTTTCAAAGATTATAACCTTTGAAAATATAATAATTTTTAAATTTTTTTCAAAAGTGAATAAATATTTATTTATAAAAATCATAATAATTATATACCATATAAATTCAATATAAACAATTTTATTGATAGATATTCTAATAATTATGAAAAAATAAATTAAAATTCTATTATGAATAAGATTGATATTACTTAAAATATAGTATCAAAACCTAAAATGATTCAAAAGAAAAGCAAAATATATTACTTTATAATAATTATTTGTTTTTAAATTTTTATTCTTTTTATAAGCTTATCTATTTTTTGATGAAAAATAATTTTTATAAATTATATTTTTAACTCATATTTTATTTTATAATTAATATATATATATATATATATATAACTAAACAATCAAAATGAATTTTTTAAATTATAATGAAAACAAATAAAAATGAGATTTATTAATTATTATTTAGTGGTTACCCGTTTAAATGACTATCTATATAATGGTGTCGGGATTTTGTAGTTTAGTGATTTAAGTGTGTATTTAGTGATTTATAGGATTTATTTAAACAATGAAATAATAATAAAAATATTTTTTTTTTTGTTTTTTCACCTTTTCTAAGGTTATAATCTTTGAAAATATAATAATTTTAAAATTTTTTTCAAAAGTGAATACAATATTTAGTTATAATAAATATTAAATTTATATATCATATAAATTAAATATAAATATTTTTATTGATAAATATTCTAATAATGATCAAAAAATAAATTAATAATCTATAATTAATAAGTAAGATATCAATTAAAATATAATTACAAAACCTAAAATGATTCGAAAACAAAGCAAAAAATATTACTATATAATAATTTTTTGTTTTAAATTTTTTTCTTCTTTTAATAAGTTTATCTATATTTTTTTGTTAAAATATAATTTATATAAATTATATTTTTCTAACTTATAATTTTTTTTGTATTTATTATTTATAAAAAAAATAAACAAATAAATAATTAAAATGAATATTTAAAATTATAATGAAAAAATTAAAAATGAGATATATTATTTATTATTTAGGATATACCTGCTTAAAAAATTTATCTATTTCGGGTTTTCGAGATTTAAAAGTTATTGATTTAAGCATTTAGGCATTTAAAGGTTTATAGCTTTTATTCAAACAATGAAATAACAAAAAATTTATTTTTGATATTTTTTCAAATTTTAAAATGTCATAACATTTGAAAATATAATAATTTTAAAATTTTTTAAAAATGTGAATACAATATTTAGTAATAATAATTATTATAACTATATATAATTTAAAATAAATATAAAAAATTTTATTTATAAAAATGTGAATACAATATTTAGTATTAATAAAGTTTTATTAATATGATAGATATAAATTAAAATATAATTAAAAAACCTAAAATGATTCAAAATCAAAGTAAAATTTATTACTAAATAATATGGTTTTTTAGTTTTTTGCATCATTTTATAAGCTTATATTTTTTTTATTAAAAATATATTATTTAAATTATAGTTGTCACTCATAATTTATTTTGTAATTAATATTTCTATAAATTAGTCAAATTATATTTAAGGTTTACGAGTTTAAAGGTTTAGGTATTTAGGGGCTTCGGGGTTTAAGAGTTTAGAGATTTATGTATTTAGGCATTTAATGGTTTATAAGTTTTATTTAAACAATGATATAACAAAACATTTATTTTTGTTATTTTTTCTCATTTTTGAAGGTTATAACCTTTGAAAGTATAACAATTTTTAAATTATTTTTATATGTGAATACTATATTTAGTTATGATAATCTTAATAATTATATATCATGTTAATTCAATATAAACAATTATATTGTTAAATTTTTATATTAATGATCAAAAAATAAATTAATAAACTATTATAAATAAGATAGATATTATGTAAAATATATTTTCAAAACGTAAATTTATTCAAAATAAAAGTAAAAAATAATACTAAATTATAATTTTTTTGATGTTTTGCTTTTTTTATAAGTTTATATTTTTTGTTATTAAAAGTAAATTATTTAAATTATATTTGTATTCCACTTAATTTATTTTTTATTTATAATTCTATAAAAATAAACTAATAAATAATTAAAATGAATATTTAAAATTATAATGAATACAAATAAAATTGAGATTTATTATTTATTAATTAGGATATACTAGTTTAATGGCTTAAGTATTAAGGTGTTTTGGGGTTTTGTGATTTAATTGTTCAGGACTTTAGTGATTTATAGTTTTTATTTAAAGAATGAAAAAATAAAAAATTAAATTTTTTGATTTTTAAAAATTTTTGAAGGTTATAACCTTTGAAAATATTATAATTTTTAATTTTTTTAAAATGTTAATATAATATTTAGTAATAATATTCTTAATAATTATATATAATGTAAACTCAATATAAATAATTTTATTAATAGATATTATAATAATGATCAATAAAAAATTAATAAACTATTATTAATAAGAATGAAATAAATTAAAATATAATTGCAAAAACTAAAATGATTCAAAATCAAAATAATATATATTACAAAAAATAAATTTTTGTTTTAAAAATTTTGATTATTTTTATAAGCATATATATAATTTTTGATGAAAAATAAATTATTTAAAATAGATCTGTCTCACTAATAATTTATTTTGTAATTAATATTTCTATAAAAATAAACTGATAAATAATTAAAATAAAAATTTAAAATTATACATAATAAAAATTAAAATGAGATTTATAATTTATTATTATTGTATACCAATTTAATAGTTTAAGTATTTAAAAGTTTTGTCATTTAAGAGTTTAGCGATTTATGTTTTTAGGCATTTAGTGGTTTATAGGTTTTATTTAAACAATAAAATAACCAAAAATAATTTGGTAATTTTTTGTAATTTTCAAAGGTTATAATCATTTAATAATATTTAGTTTTAATAATATTTAAAATATAATAATATTTTAAATATTTATAATATCATATAATAATATATTATATATAAAAATATTTATTAATTTTCATAGGTTATAACCTTGGAAAATATAATAATATTAAAAAGTTTTTTGAAGTTGAATACAATATTTAGTTATAATAATTTTAATAATTATATATCATATAAATTCAATATAAACAATTTTATTGATAAATATTATAATAATTATCAAAAATTAAATTAATAAACTATTAATAATAAGTATCATATTAATTAAAAAATATTTACATAACCCAAATTGATTCAAAATTAAAGTAAAAAATATTACTGGATAATAATTATTAATTTTTAAATTTTTACTTATTTTATAAGCATATATTTTTTTTGATTAAAAATAAATTATTTAAATTATATTTGTCACACTCATAATTTATTTGGTAATAAATTTTTATATAAAAATAAACTTATAAATAATTAAAATGAATATTTAATAAATTGAAATATAAATTAGATTTCTTTATTATTAAGTAGCATATAGCGATTTAATGGTTTATGTATTTAGGCATTACGGGCCTTAGGAGTTTACTAATTTAACTGTGTATGCATTTAATGTGTTATAGGTTTTATTTAAAAATTATAATAACATAATATTTATTTTTATTATTTTTTGATATTTTCAAATGTTATAACCTTTGAAAATATAATAATTTTTAAATTTTTTTCAAAAGTGAATTCAATATTTAGTTATAATAATCATTATATTTATATATCATATAAATTCAATATAAACAATTTTATTGATAAATATTCTAATAATGATTAAAAAATAAATTAATAATCTATTATTAATAAGATAGATATCAATTAAAATATAATAAAAAATCCTAAAATGATTCAAAAGGAATCAAAATATATTACTATATAATAATTTGTTGTATTGAAATTTTTTTTTCTTTTAAAAAGTTTATTAATATTTTTTTCATGAAAATTAATTTATATAAATTATATTTGTCTAACTCATTATTTATTTTTTTAATTAATATTTATATAAAAATAAACAAATAAATAATAAAAATGAATATTTAAAATTATAATGAAAAAAAATATATTGAGATTTATTCATTATTATTTTGGGTATACCAGTCTAATTTAAATTAGATCCGTCTCACTAATAATTTATTTTGTAAATAATATTTCTATAAAAATTGACTGATAAATAATTAAAATAAAAATTTAAAATTATATTGAATACAAATTAAAATGAGATTTATGAATTATTATTAATGTATACCAGTTTAATATTTTAAGTAATTAGAGGTTTTTTCATTTATAACTTTAGCAATTTATCTTTTTAGGCATTTAGTGGCTTATACGTTTTATTTAAACAATGAAATAACAAAAAAATTATTTTTGATATTTTTTCACATTTTTAAAAGTTACCTTTGAAGATATGATAATTTTAAATTTTTTTAAAAATGTGAATATAATATTTAGTAATAAGAATCATTATAATTATATATAATATAAACTAAATATAAACAATTTTATTGATAGATATGATATCAATTATCAAAAAAAAAATTAATATTTTATTATTAATATGATAGATTTAAATTAAAATATAATTGCAAAACCTAAAATTATTCAAAATCAAAGTAAAATTTATTACCAAGTAATAATTTTTGTTTCTTTGTTTTTGCTTTTTTTTATAAGCTTATATTTTTTTATAAAAAATAAATTATTTAAATTATATTTAAGATTTACGAGTTTAATGTTTTAAGTATTTAGGGGCTTTTGTGTTTAGGAGTTTATAGGTTTAAGTATTTAGGCATTTAGTGGTTTATAAGTTTTATTTAAACAATGATATAACAAAAAATTTATTTTTATTATTTTTTTAATTTTTGAAGGTTATAACCTTTGAAAATATAATAATTTTTAAATTTATATCAAATGTAAATATAATATTTAGTTATAATAATCTTAATTATTATAAGTCATTTAAATTCAAAATAAATAATCACATTGCTAGATATTATAATAATGATCAATAAATAAATTAATAACCTATTATTAATAAGATAGATATTATTTAAAATATATTTGCAAAATCTAAATTTATTCAAAATCAAAGTATATATTACTAAATAATAATTTTTTTAATATTTTGCTTTTTTTATAAGTTTATATTTTTGTTATTGAAAATAAATTATTTAAATTATATTTGTCCACTTCATAAATTATTTTGTAATTTATTTTCTATAAAAATAAACTAATAAATAATTAAAATAAATATTTAAAATTATAATGAATTCAAGTAAAATTGAGATTTATTATTTATTATTCAGGATATACAGGTTTAATGGTTTAAGTATTTAGGTGTTTTGGGGTTTAGTCATTTACGTGTTTATGACTTAAGTGATTTTATCTAATTTTTGAAGGTTATAACCTTAGAAAATATAATAATTTTTATTTTTTTTAAATGTGAATATAATATTTAGTTATGATAATCTTGATAATTATATATAATGTAAAATCAATATAAATAATTTTATTGATAGATATTATAATAATGATCAATAAATAAATTAATAAACTATTATTAATTAGAATTATATAAATTAAAATATAATTGCAAAATCTAAAATTATTCAAAATTAAATTAAAATAAATTACTACATAATAATGTTTTGTTTTAAAAATTTTGCCTCTTTTTATGATCTTATATTTTTTTGATGAAAAATAAATTATTTATATTATATCGGTCTCACTAATAATTTATTTTGTAATTAATATTTCTATCAAAATAAACAGATAAATAATTAAAATGAATATTTAAAATTATAATGAATACTAATAAAAAGGAGATTTATTATTTATTATTTAGACTATTCTAATTTAAAGGCTTATGTATTTATGGGCTTCGGGGTTTAGGAGTTTAGTCATTAAGATTTAAGTATTTTGTGGTTTATAGATTTTATTTAAAAAATCTAATAACTAAAAATTTATTTTTTTATTTTTTCTTATTTTCAAAGCTTATAACCTTTGAAAGGTTAATAATTTTTAAAATTTTTTAAAATATGAAAATATTATTTTGTTATAATTATCTAAATAATTATAATTATGAAAATTCAATATAAATAATTTTTTTATAGATATTATGATAACGATAATAAAATAAATTAATAAACTATTATTAATAAGATAGATATTAAATAAAATTTATTTGCAAAACCTAAAATGATTCAAAATCAAAGTAAAATATATTAATAAGAAAGATATTAAATAAAAATATTATTAATAAGATAAAATATACAGGTTTAAATGATTATATATTTACGAGTTTTGGGATTTAAAAATTTAGTGATTTAAGTGTTTAGGCATTTAGTAGTTTATAGGTTTTATTTTAAAAATAAAATAACAAAATTTTTTTTTGTTATTTGTTCTCATTTTTGATGGATATTACCTTTGAAACTATAACAATTTTTAAATTTTTTTTAAATGTGAATACTATATTTAGATATGATAATCTTAATAATTATATATCATGTAAATTCAATATAACAATTATATTGATATATATTATAATAATGATCATACAAAAGATTAATAAACAATTTTTAAGAAGATAAATATTGTTTAAAATATATTTACAAACCCTAAAATGATTCAAAATCAAAGTGAAATATTTTACTAAATATTAATTTTAATTTTTTAAATTTTTGTATCCATTTATAAGCTTATATATTTTTTGATGAAAAATAAATTATTTAAATTATATTTGTTTAACTATTAATTTATTGTTTAATTTATATTTCTATAAAAATAACTAATAAATAATTAAAATGTATATATAAAATTATAATGAATACTAATAAAAATGAGATTTATGATTTATTATTTAGGGTATACATATTTAATGGTTTAAGTTTATGGTGGTTTTGGGGTTAATGAGTTTATTGATTAATATGATTACACATTTATATGTTTATAGGTTTTATTTAATCAATGAAATAACAAAAAATTTATTTTTATGAATTTCGTGTTTTTCAAAGGTTATAACCTTTGAAAATATAATAATTTTTTAATAGTTCTAAAATATGAATACAATACTTAGTTATAATAATCATAATACTTATATTTGAGGTAAATTCAATATAAATAATTTTATTAATATATATTATTTTGATGATCAAAAAATAAATTAATAAACTATTATTAATAAGATAGATATTAATTAAAATATATTTGCAGAACCCAATATAATTCAAAATTAAAGTAAATTATATTACTAAATAAAATATTAAATTTTTGAAATTTTGATAATTTTATAAGCTTATATTTTTTTTCATAAAAAATAATTTATTTAAATTATGTCACTCACATTATTTATTTTGTAATTAATATTTCTATAAAAATAAACTAAAAAATAATTAAAATGAATATTTAAAATTATAATGAATATAAATAAAAATGAGATTTATTATTTATTATTTAGGTTATATAGGGTTAATAGTTTAAGTATTTAGGGGGTTTTGGGGTTTAGGAGTCTAGAGATTTAAATGTTTATGCATATAGTGGTTTATAAGTTTTATTTATTTAATAAAATAAAAAAAAATTATTTTTGTGATTTTTTTTTTCATTTTTGAAGGTTATAACCTATAAATATATAATAATTTTTAATTTTTTTTGAAATGTAAATATAATATTTAGTTATAATAATCTTAATAATTATAAGACATTTAAATTCAATATAAGTAATTTTATTGTTAGATATTATAAAATTGATCAAATAATTAATTAATAAAATATTCTTAATAACATTGATAGCAATTAAAATATAATTGCAAAACCTATATATAATGATTCATAATCAAAGTAAAATATATTACTAAATAATAATTTTTTGTTTTTAAATTTTTAATTCTTTTCATATGCTTATATATTTTTTTGATTAAAAATAAATTATTAAAATTATAGTTGTCTCGCTCATTATTTATTTTGTAATTAATATTTCTATAAAAATTAAACTAATAAAATATTAAAATGAATATTTAAAATTATAACGAATACAATTTAAATGAGTTTTATGATTTATTATATGTGGTATACCAATTTAATGGTTTGATTATTTAGGAGTTTTTTTCGTCTAGGAGTTTATAAATTTATGTTTTTAGGTATTTAGTGGTTTATAAGTTTTATTTATATAAAGAAAATAAACAAAAAATTTGTTAGATTTTTTCTGATTTTCAAAGTTTATAAACTTTGAAAATAAGATAAAATTTAAAATTTTTTGAAATGTGAATACTATGTATAATTCTATTAATCTTACTAATTATATATCATATAAATTCAATATAAACAATTTTAATGATTGATATTATAATAATGATCAAAAATTTAATTAAAAAACTATTATTAATAATATAAATATTAATTAAACTATATTTACATAACACAAAATGATTTAAAATCAAATCAAAATATATTACTAAATAATAATATTTAATTTTTAAATTTGTCCTTTTTATAAGCTTATATTTTTTTTGATTAAAAATAAAATTTTTAAATAATATTTGTCTTACTCGAAATTTATTATGTAATTAATTTTTCTAAATAATTAAACTATAAATAATATAAATGAATATTTAAAATTATAATAAATAGAAATAAAATCAGATTTATTATTTATTAGTATATAGATTTTAAAATGTTTATGTATTTAGGGGTTTCGGGGTTTATGAGCTTACTAAGTTAAGTAAGTAAGCATTTAATGGTCAATAGGTTTTATATAAAAAATAAAATAACTAGAAATTTATTTTTAATATTGTTTCTAATTTTTTAAGATTATAACCTTTGAAAATATAATAATTTTTAAATTTTTTTCAAAAGTGAATACAAAATATATTTATAATAATCATAATAATTATATATCATATAAATTCAATATAAACAATTTTTTTGAAAGATATTCTAAAAATTATCAAAAAATAAATTAAAAATTTATTATTAAAAGATTAATATTATTTAAAATATAATATTCAAACCTAAAATGATTCAAAATCAAAGCAAAATATATTATTAAATAATACTTATTTATTTTAAAATTTTTATTTTTTTTATAAGCTTATGAATTTTTTGATTGAAAAATAAATTTCATAAATTATATTTTAACTTATAATTTATTTTATAATTAATACATATATAAATATAAAAAACTAAACAATCAAAATGAATTTTTTTAATTATAATGAAAACAAATTAAAATGAAATTTATTAATTATTATATAGGGTATACCGATTTCAAGGATTATCTATATATAGGTATCGGGATTTTGTAGTTTAGTGATTTAAATGTTTAGGCATTTAGTGGTGTATTGGTTTTATTTAAACAATAGAATAACAAAGAAAAAATATTTTTTTTTAATTTCTTCACATTTTCAAAGATTATAACCTTTTAAAATATAATAATTTTAAAATTTTTTTCAAAAGTGAATACAATAGTTAGTTATAATAATCATTATATTTATATATCATATAAATTCAATATAAACATTTTTATTGATAAATATTCTAATAATGATTAAAAAATAACTTAATAATCGATTATTAATAAGATAAATATCAATTGAAATACAATTACAAAACCTAAAATGATTCAGAAGCAAAGCAAAATATATTACTATATAATAATTTTTTGTTTTGAAATTTTTTTTTCATTTGAAAAGTTTATCTATAATTTTTTAATGAAAAATAATTTACATAAATTATATTTGTGTAACTAATAAATTATTTTGTATTTAATATTTATATAAAAATAAACAAATAAATAATTAAAATGAATATTTAAAATTATAATTAAAAATATGAGATTTATTATTTATTATTTAGGGTATACCGGTCTAATTTAAATTAGATCTGTCTTACTAATAATTTATTTTGTAATTAATATTTCTAAATAATTAAACTGAAAATTAATTATAATAAAAATTTAAAATTATACTGAATAAAAATTAAATGATATTTATGATTTATTATTAATGTATACCATTTTAATGGTTTAAGTATTTAGAGGTTTTGTCTTTTAGGAGTTTAGCGATTTAGGTTTTTAGACATTTAGTGGTTTATTAGTTTTATTTAAACAATAAAATAACAAAAAAAATTTGTAATTTTTTCTCATTTTCATAGGTTATAACCTTTGAAAATATAATAATATTTAAAATTTTTTTGAAATGTGAATACAATATTTAGTTATTTTAATATTAATAATTATATATCATATAAATTCAATAAAAACAAATTTATTGATAGATAATATAATAATAATATTAATAATTATATATAATGTAAACTCAATATAAATAATTTTATTAATAGATATTATAATACTGATGAATAAAAAATTAATAAACTTTTATTAATAAGAATGATATAAATTAAAATATAATTGCAAAATATAAAATGATTCAAAATAAAAATAAAATATATTACTAAATAAAAAATTTTTCTTTTTAAAATTTTGCCTTTTTTATAAGGATATATATTTTTTTTTGATTAAGAATAAATTATTTAAATTAGATCGGTCTCACAAATAATTTATTTTGTAATTAATAATTATATAAAAATAAACTTATAAATAATCAAAATAAAAATTTAAAATTATAGTTAATAAAAAATAAATTGAGATTTATGATTTTTTATTAATGTACACATGTTTAATGGTTTAAGTATTTAGATGTTTTGTCATTTAGGAGTTTAGAAATTTATGTTTTTAGGCATTTAGTGGCATATATGTTTTATTTAAACAATAAAATAACGAAAAAAAATTGTAATTTTTTCTCATTTTCATATGTTATAACCTTTGAAAATATAATAATATTTAATATTTTTTGAAATGTAAATATGATATTTAGTTATAATAATATTAATCATTATATATCATATAAATTCAATATAAACAAGTTTATTGATAGATAATATAATAATGATTAGAATTTAAATTAATAATCTATTAATAAAAAGATTGATATTAATTAAAAAATATTTACAAAACTCAAATTGATTCAAAATTAAAGTAAAATATATTATTGGAAAATAATTTTTAATTTTAAAATTTTTACTTCTTTTATAAGCATATATTTTTTTTGATTAAAAATAAATTAATTAAAATATATATGTGGCACTCATAATTTAATTTGTAATAAATATTTCTATAAAAATAAACTAATAAATAATTAAAATGAATATTTAAAATTATAATAAATAAAAATAAAAATTAGATTTATTAATTATTAAGTAGTATATAGCGGTTTAATGGTTCGTGTATTTAGTCAATACGAGGTTTAGGAGTTTACTGATTTAACTGTGTATGCATTTAGTGGTTTATAGGTTTTATTTAAAAAATAAAATAATAAAAATTTATTTTTATTAGTTTTTGATATTTTCAAAGGTTAACCTTTGAAAATATAATAATTTTTAAAATTTTTTAAATGTGAATACAATATTTAGTTATAATAATCATTATATTTATATATCATATAAATTCAATATAAATAATTTTATTGATAATTATTCTAATAATGATCAAAAAATAAATTAATAATCTATTATTAATAAGATAGATATCAATTAAAATGTAATTACAAAACCTAAAATGATTCAGAAGAAAAGCAAAATATATTACTATATAATAATTTTTTTTTTGAAATTTTTTTTTCTTTTAAAAATTTTATCAATAATTTTTTGATGAAAAATAATTTATATAAATTATATTTGTCCAACTCAATTTATTTTGTAATTAATATTTATATATAAATAAATATATAAATAATTAAAAAAAATATTTAAAATTATAATGAAAAAAAAATGAGATTTATTATTTATTATTTAGGTATACCGGTTTAATTTAAATTAGATATGTCTCACTAATAATTTATTTTGTAATTAATATTTCTATAAAAAAATGATAAATAATAAAAATAAAAATTTAAAATTATACAGAATAAAAATTAAAATGAGATTTATGATTTATTATTAATGTATACCAGTTTAATGATTTAAGTATCTAGAGGTTTTGTCGTTAGGAGTTTAGCGATTTATGTTTTTAGGCTTTTAGTGATTTATAGGTTTTATTTAAAAAAATAAAATAACAAAAAAAATTACTATAATTTTTTATCTTTTTCATAGGTTATAACATTTGAAAATATAATAATATTTAAAATTTTTTGAAATTTTAATACAATATTTTGTTATTATAATATTAATAATTATATATCTTATAAATTCAATATAAATAATTTTATTGATAGATATTATAATAATGATCAAAAATTAAATTTATAAACTATTAATATTAAGATAGATATTAATTAAAAAATATTTACAAACCCCAAATTAATTTAAAATTAAAGTAACTTATATTACTTGATAATAATTTTTATTTTAAAATTTATACTACTTTTATTAGCGTATATTTTTATTAGATAAATAATATATTATTTACATTATATTTGTCCATCTCATAATTTATTTTGTAATAAATATTTTTAAATAAATACACAAATAAATAATTAAAATGAATATTTAAAAATATAATAAATAGAAATAAAAATTAGATTTATTAATTATTAAGTAGTATTTAGCGGTTTAATAGTTTATGTATTTAGGCATTACAGGGTTTAGGAGTTTACTGATTTACCTTTATATGCATTTAGTTGGGCTGCTCACGGGACTCGGAGATTAGCGACCCGACCCAAAGTCTTGTCCCAAAAGAATCGAGACTCAGAAAATCCATTGACTTTAACTTTTCCCGTCCCGTTCTGTAACGTATTAGGTTCATCCCTTGTTTGTCACACTTCTGGTTACCTCCACTGTGTCTAAGATGCCACCAGCCTTTTGGTTTTTTTTCTGATGAGAATTGAGTGATTAATTATTATTATTATGTCTCTCAGTCAGTTTTGTTGAGTATTGGTTGTGGAGTTGTGGTTGGGCTGAAGTGTTACAGTCAGTTTTGTAGAGCTTGCTTGTTTGAAATATTTATATGTATTTATGCTTAACATATTATATTAATTAATGGAAATGCAGATGGCACAATCCAGCGGTAAACGAAAAATATAATAAATTGAAGATGATCACATTTCAAATGATCAAAGTACTAGTAAATCCAATCATCATCCTTTCACGAACCCTCCTATTGTTACGGCAGGTTCTTCAATTCCAATTGTAAAAGAAAGTCAAGGTACATATGTACCTCAAGCTCATAAAAAGTATAAGTCTGCTGTTTGAGAAACTTATGAGATATTAGTTGATCTAGAGGAAAATGAAACTGGTAGGGCAGCTTTTTTATGGTGTAGGAAAGAATACTTGGCAAAAAGTGATCAAGGTACTTTGGGTTTATGGAAATACTTGAGAAAGACTTGTAGGAAATTTCCATACAAAAAAGAATTAATAGAAGCTCACAAAGGTAAAGACAACTCACAATCTTTGTTTAGTTTCACTAAAGGTACTAGTTTAGAAGATAACAAATTAACTCGTTGGCAATTTGATCAACAACTAGTTAGGGAGGCTTTGGTGAAAATGATCATAAAAGATGAATTGCCTTTTTGTTATTTGAGAGGGATGAGTTTAAGGAGTTTTATGAAGTTAGTGTGCCTCAATTTAAAATTCCATCTTGGCATTTTGTGTTGAGGAATTTTTTTTCTTTGTTTGTGAAGGAAAAGAAGAAATTATTTGATAGCATATCATCTCATTGTTGTAGAGTTTCATTGACTACCAACATTTGGAATAGCATTCAATATTTGTCTTATATCTATTTGACTGTTCATTCCATTGATTCTCAATGGAATATGCATAAAAGGCTTTTTATCTTTTGTGTAATTAAATGTCATTCTAGAGTTAATATTAGAAATGCTATTGAATTTTACATGAATTAATGGGGTTTGAGAAAGTTGATGTTCATTACTGTTGACAATGGATCAAATAAAGATGTTGCAGTTGAACAATTGAAAAAAAGGCTTGTGAAGAAAAGTGTTGTACCTTTGAGAGGCGAGCATTTTCATATGAGATGTTGTGCTCATATCCTAAACTTAATTGTCAGAGATGGCATTGCAGTAGTTGAGGGTGCTATTCAAAAAATTAGAGGTGTGGTGAAATATGTGAGGAGCAGTCCTAAAAGATTAGATATGTTTAAGTTATGTGTTGTAGAAGTAAACATGACATATGGATCTTCATTGCAATTAGATTGTCCTACAAGATGGAATTCAACTTATTTGATGCTACAAACTAATATAAAATATCAAAAATAATTTGATAAGTTGGAGGACAAAGACAAAAGGTTTTTGAAGGAGTTTGGTTCAAATATTCCAATTGAGAGAGACAAAACAGATGCCAAAATTTTGGCTCGTTTCTTGAAAACTTTTTATGAGGTAACTTGTAAATTTTCTAACTCATAATATTCTACCTCTAGTGTTTATTTTCCTGAGATTATTCGAATTTCGAAAAAAATTGAGCTTTGTGAAAATAGTAGAGATACAATGGTGTCTGAAATTAGAGGTGTCAGAAGGGCCGGGCCGCGCCTGCCTGCCCCATTTTTTTGAGCATGCATGCCTTTGTACCGGGCTAGGCACACCACGGTTACAGTACCGTGTCATGCCCATCCCGGCACGGTTTAAAAAAGCTAGGCCCGGCACGGCCCGAAGGCATGGTACGCCGTGCCGTCCCCGCACGCACCCTGCGGGGAAGTACGGGCTAAATAATTTTTTTTTTAAATTTATTTTATTTTATTTATATAAATTATTGAAATATATATAAAATTTTAGATAATGTATAATATTATATATTTATAATATGAAAAATGTTAAATTTATTAAAATAACAAAGTTTAAATTTTTTTTTAATATAATATAAAATTGGTTTAAAATTTATTATATTTATATAATAAAGTTATAAATTTTTAAATGAAAAATTAAAACAAAAAATTAAATAAATCAATAATTTTTGTTAATAAAAATAAAAATTAATAAAAAACATAAGCAACTCAAATGAAAAATGACCAATCAGCCATTTGAAACCGAATGTCCGAACCAAACAAATTATAGTTTCAACACATCGTACAAACAAAGCGTACAATCAATAAAAAAACATCGAAATCAAAAAATAGTAGATCATCATCAAACGTCAATCGGCATATCATGAGCATCATCAGTCGCAACATCAAGATCAGTATCATATAGATCATCATCATCAGCAATCAACTCCTCCGCCATCGCAGTGAATGTGGCTACAGTCCCAGTCCCAGTCCCAGCTCCAGCATGATCTTGGATGCTAAACCTCGAATCCTCCCAATCCTTCAAACAAGCAAAGGCCTCAACAATATCTGGACATAATCTCTATCTCCTATCCGAAATCACATTCACTACACTAGAAAAAGCAGTCTCCGATGCTATGATCGACACCGGAGGAATCAGTAGATTTCAAGCCATCCTAGATAGCACGGGAAAGGTGGACTCATGTGATTTTCACCACTATAATAAATTAAGATTCTTAGTATCAGAATGTGATAGGATTGAGCCGTAATCAGTATCTAAGTACCTGAGAAAGCTCGCTCCTATGTGATGGTCCACCCCTATGTTTCCCCCTCGCTAGCTGGATGGAAAAATCATCATCTCCGAATATGGTATCAATGTCCGTAATCACAGTCTCACTACTACCACCACCATACCTAGTATCGTAGTATGTGAACAAATTAGTCAACTTCTCATGAATGAACCCTTCAGGTGGCTCTTCCAGGTTCATGCACGAGGAAATGTAAGTCAGGGTGTTTTCTACCCCTTCCACCTTAACCCTAGGGTTCATGCATGCGGCGCGGCAATAAAGAGATGGAACGGTTGACCAGTACTTCAAGTACTTGGTTTCCATCTCTACAACCATATGGCTAAGTGTCGAGGTAGCTCGATACTTCCTAAACATGCTACTAATGTTGCATATGCATCGGAATGCAATGCAAGTAGTGGGCATATAAACCGACGAACACATGTTCGTCGTGTCATAAAAAATCTTCAGGAATTTTATAAATGAAATTTCTGAAGCCCAGTCAGTGTCGTCAATAATTAGTTCGTCACTCCTACTATTGATGTAGTCGGATATCACGTGTTCGTATCCAACACATGATTCTAACATCAGGTACGTGTAATTCCAACGATGTCTCACATTTGATTGGAATTTGCTCTTCTTAAGATTCACAGACAAACAGAGACTACCAAACTCTTGTCTGCGATGAGTGCGAATATATTTTAGTGCATTATGTATATTATCCAACGTGGGGGAACACACCTTCATACCCGCTTGAACAATCAAGTTAATCACGTGACACATACATCTGACATGAAAGATCTCTCTTAATGGTGCATCTCTAATATTGCTAAAAAACATGTTTATCGCTACTCCATTATTAGATGCGTTATCGAAGGTGACGCTAAAGATTTTATTTTGAATTTTATATTCCCTAAAGATTTTCATCATACACTAAAAAATGGTCGGAACATAATGAGGATGAAGAATCTCAGAGAATCCTAAAATTTTTTTATTGATTGTCCAGTTTGAATCTACATAGTGGCTGGTGAGACATGCATAAGAAGATTCATCGTGAATTGTCCAGATATCGGACGTCATGGACACCACTCCACTATATGCGATAAATTCATTAATTATTTTTTGTTTTTCTAACTTATATATCTTTAGTATGTCATTCCTAGATGTGGACCTAGAAATCCTATGATAAGCAGGCTTAAAATATGTCTGCATGATGTGCACTACCCTTGGATCTTCCGAAAATCTGATCGGAAGAGCCATCAATGTGATAAGTCTGGCCATGTCATCCCTACCCAACTCACTGGAGTATATGAAGCGAGTAAACTTTGAAACTGAACTCGATCCAGTCTCAAAAAATGCAGTGCCAAGTTGGGTTTGCCTCGGATCTAATGTTCCATGTTTTTTGGTGCATAATTTGGCATGACTCTTAAGGTGCCCAGTCCTAAATGAACTCTTATATGTTAAAAGTCTCATACAATATTTGCACTGTGCCATTTCTTGTTCCTCACCCCTAACATTTTTTTGTTTTATTATATTACAATAAGTCCAAACTACTGAATTCCTCCTAGTTTTTTATTTTTTACAAGTTTGGGTTGAGACGACTGGAGAAATCAAAGTTTCAGCAGCCTCAGACCTCTGTGTAATATTTTTATTTTCTAAATTTAAATATGTTTCAGTTGTATTTGTCATTTTTTAGGATTTTTGTTTTTAAGAATAGTTTAAGAGAGACTAGAAGACTGATTTTAATTTTTTCTAATTTTGGTCTAGAGAGAGAAACTTGAGAGTGAGAAAGTTAAAAAACATAAAATAAATACCTGGTAAAAGCATTGAGGTAAATCACGTACACGGTGCACCACAAACAAGCTCTAATGTTCAAAACTCAAGTTGAGATTCCCGAAAATCTAAGCCGAATGCCGAAATCTCGAGTCCCGAGAGAGAGAAGCATGATTTTTGAGACAGAAATAGAATGATTTGAGAACATTTATTTTTATGAAAAACATAAATGTTAAAGAGAGGGGGGTGGAATTTATAGATTAAAGATAATCTTTTTTAAAAAAAAATAATTTTTTTTTAATTTTTTTTAATTTTTTACGGGGCAGAATCATGAGGGCCGTTGGATTCTGCCCCCTAGCCAATGGAGGCGAGATCCAATGGCTGAAAATTTTATTTTTTATTAATTTTTTTCGTTGGGGAGCGATCTTGGTCGGTTCGGGCCTCGTGGGAGTGGGACCGCGGGTCGGGTCCAATCAGACCCGATTTGCGGTCTTTTTTCCGGGAGGGGCGTGGGGCGATCGTGGGGTCGGGCTCGGGGGAAACCCGGATTGGGATGAACCTGTGTCGGTGTGCTGTGCCACGGGTCGAATTGTGCTGGGTTAGGTAGGGCACGGCACAGGCCAGGCACGGCACGGGCCTTAGCACGGTATTTTCGCATGTCGGGCCGGCCCAGGCACCGCCGAACGGTGTCATGCCTTCCGCCGGGCCGGGCCGTCGTGGCCCGATTGACACCTCTATCTGAAATAGTTATATAAATGAGGCATAAATTCAACAAATATTGTGGTTCTCTTCAGTCAACAAATATTATGCTTTTTGTTGCAGTAGTATTGGATCCTAGATATAAGCTCAAATATCTCAAGGTTAAATACACTTAGCATTATGAAGAAGAATTGGCTAAAAATTTGGTGAAAATTGTTATAAATGCTTTAAATGGGATGATGGATGATTATAAAGATTTAAATGAAGATTAATCAAAAAAAGATGATTTCTCTTCTATTGTGTTGAAGAAAAATGATGATTTCTTTGATAGTAGTGATACTTAAGTTGATGATTTTTTTTGTTGAATTGGAGAAAAAACAAGAAGTTGTAGCTTTGGAAGAGTTGGATAGGTACTTAGAGGACAAACTTGAAAAAAATAGAATTGATTTTGATCTTCTAAACTATCGGAATGTAAATGAGGTTAGGTATCCTTCTTTGGCAAATGTAGCAAGGGATGTATTTGCTATCCAAGCATCTACTGTGGCCTACGAATCTACATTTAGCACTAGGGGGAGAACTTTAAATAAATTTAGGAGTTCTTTAACACCTATTATAGCTGAAGTTCTTATTGGTCTATAAGATTGGTCGAGAAGCTCAAACAAACCTATTGAAATTGAAAAATTAGTTCAAGACCTTGATGATAATGAATCAGGTTAGTATAAAAATCTTGTAAATTTTAATTTCACTTTTACTTATTTTATTCATTAAATTTAATAAAATTATGGGTTGGTTACAATTTTCAAAGGGGTCTCAAGATCCAAATATTCTTCCAACTATAGTTGGCCAACTAAATTTGGAATGGGTGTATTAAATTTTATAAGGTAATATTTTGTTTTTTTATTACTCTTTCATCTTAGAATTTAGGCTACATGATTAACACGTTTTCATCTTTGGTTGTCCTTCTATAGTGGAGGAAGAAAAGGGAGGAGTTGTAGAAAAGATAACTAATTGGATTTGGATTTTTGTTGCTGTTCTAGGACGGACCTTTGAAATGATTATTATCATGGTTGTTATTAGTTGTATTTTTTTGTTATATTAAGCTGCCTAATTTTAGCAATTACTTAAGTAGTAATTGATGCGTCCAATGTTTGTAGTCATCTTTAGCTATCCCTTAATATTTTAAGTAATTGTTTAAAAAATGTAGTATTGCTATTATGGTTTACGTTCACTAGGCTTAACAAAGCCAACTTGTGAAAAAATAAAGAACCAAATTAAGCACACAACTCGGTCCCGTTCTATTTAACATTTCTATCCTTTTCTGCACATCTAAGCTTTTGACAAGGTAATGGATCTAGTTAGTGGTATTCAGACTATTTGACAAAGCAAAATTGGCCATATTGAGTTTGAAAGATATGTAACCGAGGATTGATAAATAGTACAAAAAAAAGTTTCGTCATGAACTAACTTGGCCGGTTTGAAGAAAATAAATTGAAAAAAAATGTCCGAACTCCATTCCATCCCGTAACCGTTTTCTCCTACCCAAATCCCCGATCTCCATCCCATCGCATCCCAATATTTTCAACCTATGGGATGGGTCTGGATCTTCAAAAAAAATCTCCGAACTATGGGAAGGGACTGGGGATTTGTAATCCCCATCCCGTCCCTTCCCATGAGCACCCCTAGCATTTAGTGGTTTATAGGTTTTATTTAAAAAATAAAATAACAAAAAATTTAATATAACCTTTAAACTTTCCCAATTTTTAAATTTTTTTTTAAATGTGAATACTATATTTAGTTATGATAATCTTAATAATTATATATCATGTAAATTCAATATAAATAATTATATTAATATATATTATAATAATGATCATACAAAAGATTAATAAACAATTATTAATTAGATTATTATTATTTAAAATATATTTACAAAACCTAAAATGATTCAAAATCAAAGTGAAATATTTTACTAAATATTAATTTTAAATTTTTAAATTTTTGTATCAATTTATAAGCCTACATATTTTTTGATGAAAAATAAATTATTTAAATTATATTTGTCTAACTATTAATTAATTTTTTATTTTATATTTCTATAAAAATAAACTAATAAATAATTAAAATGTATATATAAAATTCTAATGAATACTAATAAAAATGAGATTTATAATTAATTATTTAGGGTATACCTATTTAATGGTTTAAGTTTAATGTGGTTTTGGGGTTAATTAGTTTATTGATTTATATGTTTACACATTTAGGTTAAATTTATTGATTTATAGGTTTTATTTAATCAATGAAATAATAAAAAATATATTTTTATGAATTTTCGTGATTTTCAAAGGTTATAACCTTTGAAAATAAAATAATTTTTTAATAGTTATAAAATATTAATGTGTTTTGTGGTTTAGGAGTTTAGTGATTTAATTGTTTAGATCTTTAGCGATTTATAGTTTTTATTTAAAGAATGAAAAAACAAAAAATTTAATTTTTTGATTTTTTTTAATTCTTGAAGGTTATAACCTTTGAAAATATAATAATTTTAAATTTTTTTTAAATGTGAATATAATATTTAGTTATAATAATCTTAATAATTATATATAATGTAAACTCAATATAAATAATTTTATTGATACATATTATAATAATAATCAATAAATAAATTAATAAACTAGTATTTATAAGAATGATATATATTAAAATATAATTGTAAAATCTAAAATGATTCATAATCAAAAAAAAATATTTTAAAAATTAATTATTATTTATTTTTAAAAAATTGATTTTTTTATATGTGTTTTTTTAATCAAAAATAAATTATTTAAATTATATATGTTGCACTAATAATTTATTTTGTAAATAATATTTCTAT
Source organism: Sapria himalayana (assembly GCA_029783825.1). Classification (NCBI taxonomy): domain Eukaryota; kingdom Viridiplantae; phylum Streptophyta; class Magnoliopsida; order Malpighiales; family Rafflesiaceae; genus Sapria; species Sapria himalayana. The sequence continues at coordinate 539,006 of JAREIK010001501.1, read as the reverse complement.
AAAAATAAACTGATAAATAATTAAAATGAATATTTAAAATTATAATGAATACTAATAAAAATTAGATTTATGATTTATTATTTGGACTATACTAATTTAATGTTTTAAGTATTTATGGGCTTCGGGGTTTAGGAGTTTAGTCATTTTAGAATTTAGTCATTTAGTGGTTTATAGGTTTTATATAAAAAATAAAATAAAAAAAATTATTTTTGTTATTTTTTCTCATTTTTGAATGTTATAAACGTTGAAAATATAATAATTTATAATTTTTTTTTTGAAAAGCGAATATAATATGAGTAATAATAATCATAATAATTATATATCATATAAATTCAATATAAATAATTATATTGATATATATTATAATAATGATCATACAAAAGATTAATAAACAATTATTAATAAGATAAATATTATTTAAAATATATTTTCAAAACCTAAAATGATTCAAAATCATAGTGAAATATTTTACGAAATATTAATTTTAAATTTTTAAATTTTTGTATCAATTTATAAGCCTATATATTTTTTGATGAAAAATAGAATATTTAAATTATATTTGTCTCACTAATAATTTATTTTTTAATTTATATTTCTATAAAAATAAACTAATAAATAATTAAAATGTATATTTACAATTATAATGAATACTAATAAAAATGTGATTTATGATTTATTAACTAGGGTATAACTTTTTAATTGTTTAAGTTTATTGTGGTTTTGGGGTTAATAAGTTTATTGATTTAAATGTTTACACATTTAGGTGTTTATAGGTTTTATTTTATCAAAGAAATAACAAAAAATTTATTTTTATGAATTTTCGTGCTTTTCAAATATTATAACCTTTAAAAATATAATTATTTTTTAATAGTTTTAAAATATGAACACAATACTTAGTTATAATAATCTTAATAATTATATTTGATGTAAATTCAATATAACAAAATTATATTAATATATATTATTTTGATGATCAAAAAAGAAATTAATAATCTATTATTAATAAGATAAATATTAATTAAAATATATTTGCAGAACCCAAAATAATTGAAAATCAAAGTAAATTTTATTACTAAATAAAATTTTAAATTTTTGAAATTTTGTTTATTTTTATAAGCTTATATTTTTTTTCATAAAAAATAATTTTTATTTAAATTATATATGTCTCGCTAATTATTTATTTTGTAATTAATATTTCTATAAAAATAAACTAAAAAATAATTAAAATGAATATTTAAAATTATAATGAATACAAATAAAAATGAGATTTATTATTTATTATTTATTATTTAGGTTATATATGTTTAATGGTTTAAGTATTTAGGGGGTTTTGGGTTTTATGAGCCTAGAGATTTAAATGTTTAGGTATGTAGTGGTTTATAAGTTTTATTTAAATAATAAAATAATAAAAAAAATTTTTTTGTGATTTTTTATCATTTTTGAAGGTTATAACCTATGAAAATAAAAAAATATTTAAATTTTTTTCAAATGCAAATATAATATTTAGTTATAATAATCTTAAAAATTATAAGACATTTAAATTCAATATAAGTAATTTTATTATTAGATATTATAAAATTGATCAAATAATAAATTAATAAACAATTCTTAATAAGATTGATAATAATTAAAATATTATTCGAAAACCTATATATAATGATTCAAGATCAAAGTAAAATATTTTACTAAATAATAATGTTTTGTTTTTAAATTTTTATTTCTTTTTATATGCTTATATATTTTTTTGATTAAAAATAAATTATTAAAATAATAGTTGTCTCCCTCATTATTTATTTTGTGATTAATATTTCTATAAAAAATAAACTAATAAATAATTAAAATGAATATTTAAAATTATAATTAATACAAATTAAATGAGATTTATGATTTATTATATGTGGTATACAGGTTTTATGGTTTGATTATTTAGGAGTTTTGTCATTTTGGAGTTTATCAATTTATGATTTTAGGTATTTAGTGGTTTATAGGTTTTATTTATATAATAAAAATAAAAAAAAAATTTTAGATTTTTTATGATTTTCAACGTTTATAACCTTTGAAAATAAAATAATTTTTAAAATTTTTTGAAATGTGAATACTAGGTATAATTATATTAATCTTACTAATTATATATCGTATAAATTCTATATAAACAATTTTAATAATATATATTATAATAATGATCAAAAATTAAATTAATAAACTATTATTAATAATATAAATATTAATTAAAATATATTTACATAACACAAAATGATTCAAAATCAAATCAATATATATTACTAAATAATAATATTTAATTTTTAAATGTGTCCTTTTTATAAGCTTATATTTTTTTGATTAAAAATAAATTATTTAAATAATATTTGTCTTACTCAAAATTTATTTTATAATTAAAATTTATGAGCTTACTAATTTAAGTAAGTAATCATTTAATGGTCTATAGGTTTTATTTAAAAAATAAAATAACTAAAAATTTATTTTTAATATTTTTTCTAATTTTTTAAGATTATAACCTTAGAAAATATAATAAATTTTAAATTTTTTTTCAAAAGTGAATACAATATTTATTTATTATAATCTTAATAATTATATATCATATAAATCCAATATAAACAATTTTATTGATAGATATTCTAATAATTATCAAAAAATAAATTAAAAATCTATTATGAATAAGGTTGATATTTCTTAAAATATAATATCAAAACCTAAAATGATTCAAAATCAACGCAAAATATATTACTAAATTATAATTATTTGTTTTTAAGTTTTTATTCTTTTTTATAAGCTTATCAATTTTTTGATGTAAAATAATTTTTATAAATTATATTTTTAACTCATAATATATTTTATAATTAATACATATATAATAATAAAAAACTAAACAATCAAAATGAATTTTTTAAATTATAATGAAAAAAAATAAAAATGAAATTTATAAATTATTATTTAGGGTATACCGATTTAAAGGATTATCTATATAGGGGTATCGGGATTTTGTACTTTAGTGATTTAAATGCTTAGGCATTTAGTGATGTATAGGTTTTATTTAAACAATAGAATAATAAAGAAAAAATATTTTTTTTTATTTTTTCACATTTTAAAGGTTATAACCTTTTAAAATATAATAATTTAAAATTTTTTTCAAAGGTATCCTATATTTTGGATGAAAAAAATTTATATAAATTATATTTGTGTAACTCATAAATATTTTTGTAATTAATATTTATAGAAAATAAACAAATAAATATTTAAAAGAATATTAAAATTATAATTAAAAAAAAATAAGATTTATTATTTATTATTTTGGGTATACCGGTTTAATTTAAATTAGATCTGTCTTACTAATAATTTATTTTGTATTTAATTTTTCTATAAAAATAAACTGAAAATTAATTAAAATAAAAATTTAAAATTATAGTATTGAAAATTAATATGATATTTATGATTTCTTATTAATGTATACAAGTTTAATGGTTTAAGTATTTAGAGGTTTTGTCTTTTAAGAGTTTAGCGATTGAGGGTTTTAGGTATTTAGTGGTTTATAGGTTTTATTTAATCAATAAAATAACAAAAAAAATGTTTGTAATTTTTTTACATTTTCATAGATTATAACCTTTGAAATATAATAATATTTAAAATTTTTGAAATGTGAATACAATATTTAGTTATAATAATATTAGTATTTATATATGATATAAATTCAATATAAATATTTTATTGATAGATATTATAATAATGATCAAGAATTAAATTAATAAACTACTAATAATAAGATATAGATTAATTAAAAAATATTTACAAAACCCAAATTGATTCAAAATTAAAGTAAAATATTACTGGATAATAATTTTTAATTTTTAAATTTTTTACTTCTTATATAAGCGTATATATATTTTTTGATTAAAAATAATTATTTAAATTATATTTGTTGCACTCATAATTTATTTTATAATAAATATTTTCATAAAAATAAACTAATTAAAAATTAAAATGAATATTTAAAACTATAATAAATATATATTAAAATTAGATTTATTATTATGTATTATATAGTAGTTTAATGGTTTATGTATTTAGGTATTACGGGGTTAAGGTGTTTACTGATTTAATTGTGTATGCATTTAGTGGTTTATAGATTTTATTTTAAAAAATAAATAACAAAACATTTATTTTTATTATTTTTTGATATTTTCAAAGGTTATAACCTTTTAAAATTTAATAATTTTTAAATTTTTTTCAAAAGTGAATTCAATACTTAGTTATAATAATTATTATATTTATATATCATATAAATTCAATATAAACAATTTTAGTGATAAATATTCTAATAATGATCAAAAAATAAATTGATAATCTATTATTAATAAGATAGATATCAATTAAAATATAATTACAAAACATAAAATGATTCATAAGCAAATCAAAATATATTATTAAATAATAATTTTTTTTGTTTTGAAATTTTTTTTTATTTTTAAAAGTCTATCTATATTATTTTGATTAAAAATAATTTACATAAATTATAATTGTCTAACTCATAATTTATTTTTTAATTAATATTTATATAAAAATAAAAAATGAATAATTAAAATGAATATTACAAATTATAATGAAAAAAAAATGAGATTTATTATTTATTATTTATTATTTAGGGTATGTCGGTTTAATTTAAGTTATATCTGTCTCACTAATATTTATTTTGTAATTAAAATTTCTATAAAAAAAACTGATAATAATTAAAATAAAAATTTAAAATTATTCTGAATAAAAATTAAAATGAGATTTATGATATATTAATATTACTAGTTTAATGGTTTAAGTATTTTGAGGTTTTATCATTTAGGAGTTTGCGATTTATGTTTTTAGGCATTAGTGATTTATATGTTTCATT
>JAREIK010001501.1:477749-529609 GCA_029783825.1 Sapria himalayana | reverse complement strand
TATTTCATTGTTTAAATAAAATCTATAAACCACTAAATTCCTAAATACTTAAATGAATAACTTCTAAATCTCGAAAAACCTAAATAGATAATTTTTTTAATAATATATATCCAAAATAATAAACAAAAATCTCATTTTTATTTTTATCATTATATTTTTAAATATTCATTTATTTATTTGTTTATTTTTGTATAAATATTAATTACAAAATAAATTATGAGTTAGACAATTATGATTTATATAAATTATTTTTCATCAAAAAAATATAGATAAACTTTTTAAAAGAAAAAAAATAAAAATAAAAAAATTATTATATAATAATATAATTTGCTTTGCTTCTGAATCATTAATAGTTTTCTAATTATATTTTAATTCATATCTATTTTATTAATAATAGATTATTTATTTTTTTTGATCATTATTAAAATATTTATCCAAAAATTATTTATATTGAATTTTAATGATATTTAAATATAATGATTATTATAACTAAATATTGAATTCACTTTTGAAAAAAATTTAAAAATTATCATTTTTCCAAAGGTTATAACCTTTGGAAATATGAAAAAATAATAAAAATTTTTTTTTGTTATTTTTTTTAAATAAAACCTATAAACATCTAAATGCATACACAGTTATATCAGTAAACATTTATACCCCATAATGCCTAAATGCATAAACAATTAAACCGCTATATACTACTTAATAATTAATAAATTGAATTTTTATTTCAATTTATTATTATTTTAAATATTCATTTTAAATATTTATTAGTTTATTTTTATAGAATTTTTATTACAAAATAAATTATAGTGCGACACATATAATTTAAATAATTTTGTTTTAATCAAAAAATATATTACGCTTTTAAAATAAATATAAAAGAAGTATTATTAAAAATTAAAAATTATTATCAACTAATATATTTTAATTTAATTTTAAATCAATTTGGGTTTTCTAAATATTTTTTAATTAATATCTATCTTATTATAAGTAGTTTATAAATTTAATTTTTGATCATTATTATAATATCTATCAATAAAATTGTTTATATTTATTTTATATGATATAGAATTATTAAAATTATTATAACTAAATATTGTATTCAAATTTCAAAAAATTTTAACTATTATTAAATTTTCCAATGTTATAACATTTGAAAATGACAAAAAATTGCAATTTTTTTTTGTTATTTTATTATTTAAATAAAACATATAAATCACTAAATGCCTGAAAACTTAAATCACAAAACTTTTAAGCGAAAAAACCTCAAAATAATTAAACCATTAAACTGGTATACATTAATAATAAATTAAAAATCTCATTTTAATTTTTATTCAGTATAATTTTAAATTTTTATTTTAATTATTTATCAGTTTCTTTTTATAGAAATATTAATTACAAAATAAATTATTAGTGAGACAGATATAACATAAATTAAACTGGTATACCCTAAATAATAAATAATAAATCTTATTTTTTTTATAATTTTTTATATTCATTTTAATTAATAATTTTTTATTTTTATATAAATATTAATTAAAAAAAAATTATGAGTTAGACAAATATAATTTATGTATATTATTTTTAATCATAAAAATATAGATAAACTTTTTAAAATAAAAAAAAATTCAAAACAAAAAATTATTATATAGTAATATATTTTGCTTTGCTTATGAATCATTTTATGTTTTGTAATTATATTTTGATTGATATCTATCTTATTAATAATAGATTATTAATCAATTTTTGAATCATTATTAGAAAATTTATCACTAAAATTATTTATGTTGAAATATGATTTATAAATATATTGATTATTATAAATAAATATTGAATTCACTTTTGAAAAAAATTTAAAAGTTATAATATTTTCAAAGGTTATAACCTTTGAAAATATTTAAAAATAATAAAAATAAATGTTTTGTTATTTTATTTTTTTAAAAAAACCTATAAACCACTAAATGCATACACGATCAAATTAGTAAAGACCTAAACCCCGTAATACCTAAATACATTAACTATTCTAACTTATATATAATACATAATAATTAATAAATCTAATTTTAATTTCTATTTATTGTAGTTTATATATTCATTTTAATTATTTATTAGTTTGTTTTTATAAAAATATTTATTATAAAAAAATTATGAGTGCCACAAATATAATTAAAATAATTTATTTTTAATCAAAAAATATATATATGCTTATAAAAGAAGTAAAAATTTAAAAATTAAAAATTATTATCCAGTAATATATTTTACTTTAATTTTGAATCAATTTGGGTTTTGTAAATATTTTTTAATTAATATCTATCTTATTATTAATAGTTTATTATTTTAATTTTTGATCATTATTATAATATCTATCAATAAAATTATTTATATTGATTTATATCATATATAATTATTAATATTATTATAAATAAATATTCTATTCACATTTCAAAAAATTTTAAATATAATTATATTTTCAAATGTTATAACCTATTAAAATGAGAAAAAATTACAATTTTTTTTGTTATTTTATTTATTAAATAAGAGAAATTAACCACTAAATGCCTAAAAACCTAAATCGCTAAACTTTTAAAAGATAAAACCTCTAAATACTTAACCAATTAAACTAGTATAAATTAATAATAAATCATAAATATCATTTTAATTTTTATTCAGTATAATTTAAAATTTTTATTTTAATTAATTTTCAGTTCATTTTTATAGATATATTAATTATAAAATAAATTATTAGTAAGACAGAACTAATTTAAATTAGGCCGGTATACCCTAAATAATAATTAATAAATCTCATTATTTTTAATTATAATTTTAAAAATTCATTTTAATTATTTATTTGTTTATTTTTATATAAATATTAATTACAAAATAATTTATGAGTTACACAAATATAATTTATCTAAATTATTTTTCATCAAAAAATTATAGATAAACTTTTTAAAATAAAAAAAAATTTCAAAACAAAAAATTATTATATAGTAATATATAATTTATAAAAAGTATTTTTAATCAAAAAATTGATAATCTTATAAACAGAATACAAATTTAAAATCAAATAATTATTATTTAGTAATATATTTTGCTTTTATTTTGAATCATTTTAGGTTTTGATATTATATTTTAAGTAATATCAATCTTATTCTTAATAGATTTTTAATTTATTTTTCGTTAATTATTAGAATACCTATCAATAAAATTATTTATATTGAATTTATAAGATATATATGTATTATGATTATTATAAATAAATATTGTATTCACTTTTGAAATAAATTTAAAAATTATTATATTTTCAAAGGTTATAATCTTAAAAAAATGAGAAAAAATAATAAAAATTAATTTTTAGTTATTTTATTTTTTAAATAAAACCTATATACCATAAAATTCTTACTTACTTTAATTAGTAAGCTCATAAACCCCGAAACCCCTAAATACATAAAGATTTTAACATCTATATACTACTTAATAAATAATAAATCTCATTTTTATTTCTATTTATTATAATTTTAAATATTCATTTTAATTATTTATAGTTTAATTTTTTAGAAAAATTAATTACTAAATAAATTTTGAATGAGACAGATATTATTTTAATAATTTATTTTTAATCAAAAAAAATATAATCTTATAAAAAAAATTAAAAATTAAATATTATTATTTAGTAATATATTTTGATATGATTTTGAATCATTTTGTGTTATGTAAATATATTTTAATTAATATTTATATTATTAATAATAGTTTATTATTTTAATTTTTTATCATTATTATAATATATATCATTAAAATTGTTTATATTAAATTTATATGATATATAATTAGTAAGATTAATATAATTATACATAGTATTAACATTTTAAAAAATTTTAAAAATTATTCTATTTTTAAAGGTTATATTAAAAATAAAAAATTTGTATTTTTATTATATAAATAAAACCTATAAACCACTAAATACCTAAAAACATAAATTGATAATCTAGGAAACGACAAAACTCCTAAATAATCAAACCATTAACCGGGATACCACATATAATAAATCATAAATCTCTTTTTAATTTGTATTCATTATAATTTTAAATATTCATTTAAATTATTTATTAGTTTATTTTTTATAGAAATATTAATTATAAAATAAATAATGAGCGAGATAACTATAATTTTAATAATTTATTTTTAATCAAAATATATATAAGCTAATAAAAAGAAGTAAAAATTTAAAAACAAAAAATTATTATTTAGTAATATATTTTACATTTGATTTTGAATCATTATATATATGTTTTGCAATTATATTTTAATTAATATCAATCTTATTATGAATAGTTTATTAATTTATTATTTGATCAATTTTATAATATCTAACAATAAAATTAGTTATATTGAATTTAAATGTCTTATAATTATTAAGATTATTATAATTAAATATTATATTTACATTTGAAAAAAATTTAAAAATTATTATAATTTCAAAGGTTATAACCTTCAAAATGATAAAAAATCACAAAAATATTTTTTATTATTTTATTATTTAAATAAAACTTATAAACCACTAAATGCCTAAACATTTAAATCTCTAGACACATAAACCCCAAAACCCCCTAAATACTTAAACCTATATAACCTTAATAATAAATAATAAATCTCATTTTTATTTGTATTCATTATTATTTTAAATATTCATTTTAATTATTTTTAGTGTATTTTTATAGAAATATTAATTATAAAATAAATAATGAGTGAGACAGATATAATTTAAATAAATTATTTTTTATGAAAAAAAATATAAGCTTATAAAAATAAACAAAATTTCAAAAATTTAAAATTTTATTTAGTAATATAATTTACTTTAATTTTGAATTATTTTGGATTCTGCAAATATATTTTAATTAATATTTGTCTTATTAATAATAGTTTATTAATTTATTTTTTGATCATCAAAATAATATATATTAATAAAATTTTTTATATTGAATTTACATCAAATATAATTATTAAGATTATTATAACTAAATATTGTATTCATATTTTAGAACAATTAAATAATTATTATATTTTCAAAGGTTATAACCTTTGAAAATCACAAAAATTCCTAAAAATAAATTTTTTGTTATTTCATTGATTAAGTAAAACATATAAATCAATAAATAAAACCTAAATGTGTATACATATAAATCAATAAATTCATTAACCCGAAAACCACAATATACTTAAACCATTAAAAAGGTATACCCCAAATAATAAATCATAAATCTCATTTTTATTAGTATTGATTATAAATTTATATATACATTTTAATTATTTATTAGTTTATTTTTATAGAAATATAAATTAAAAAATAAATTAATAGTTAGACAAATATAATTTAAATAATTTATTTTTGATGAAAAAATATATAAGCTTATAAATGGATACAAAAATTTAAAAATTAAAAATTAATATTTAGTAAAATATTTCACTTTGATTTTGAATCCTTTAAGGTTTTGTAAATATATTTTAAACAATATTTATCTTATTAATAATTGTTTATTAATCTTTTGTATGATTATTATTATAATATATATCAATATAATTTTTTATATTGAATTTAAATGATATATAATTACTAATTTTATCATAATTAAATATAGTATTCACATTATAAAAAAATTTAAAAATTGTTATAGTTTCAAAGGTTATATTAAATTTTTTGTTATTTTATTTTATAAATAAAACCTATAAACCACTAAATGCTAGGGGTACTCATGGGACGGGACGAGATGGGGATTACAAATCTCCAGTCCCTTCCCACAGTTCGAAGATTTTTTTTTGAAGATCCAGACCCATCCCATAGGTTAAAAATATCTGGATGGGATGCGACGGAGATCGGGATTTTGGGTAGGAGAAAACGGCTCCGGGAGGGAATGGCGTTCAGACATTTTTTTCAATTTATTTTCTTCAAACCGGCTTAGTTAGTTCATGTAGAAAACTTTTGTTGTACCATTTATCATTCCTTAGTTATGTATCTTTCAGACTCAAATTGGGCCAATTTTGATTTGTCAAATAGGCTGAATACCGCATACGAGTTCAATTATGTTGTCAAAAGCTTTGATGTGCAGAAAAGTATAGAAATGGTAAATAGAACGAGACCGAGTTGTGTGCTTAATTTGGTTCTTTGTTTTTTCACTAGTTGGTTTGTTCAGCCGAGTGAAAGTTAACCATAATAGCAATACTATATTTTTTAAACAATTACTTAATATATTAAGGAATAGCTAAATATGACCACAAACATTGGTAGCATCAATTACTACTTAAGAAATTTCTAAAATTAGGCAGCTTAATATAACAAAAAAAAAATAAAACTAATAACAACCATGATAATAATCATTTCAAATGTCCAACCACGAACAGCAACGAAAATCCAAACCCAATTAATTATCTCTTCTACAACTCCTCCCTCTTCTTCCTCCAATGTAGAACGACAACCAAAGATGAATATGTGTTAATCATGTTGACATAAATTTCTAAGATGAAAGAGTAATAAAAAAATTGTACCTTATAAAATTTAATACACCCATTCCTAATTTAGTTGGCCATCTATAGTTGGAAGAATATTTGGATATTGAGACCCCTCTAAAAATTATAATTAAACCATATTTTTATTAAATTGAATGAATAAAATAAGTAAAAGTGAAATTAAAATTTACAAGATTTGTATACTAACCTGATTCATTATCATCATGGTCTTTAACTAATTCTTCAATTTTCAATAGGTTTGTTCGAGCTTCTCAATCGATCTTGTAGACAAATGAGAAGTTCAGCTTTAATAGGTGTTAAAGAAGTCCTAAATTTATATAAAGTTCTACCCCCAGTGCTAATTGTAGATTCGTAGGCCACACTAGATGCTTGGATTGCAAATACATCCCTTTTTACATTTGCCAAAGAAGGATATCTAACCTCATTTATCTTCCACCAGTTTAGAAGATCAAAATCAATTATATTTTTTTCAAGTTTGTCCTCCAAGTACCTATCCAACTCTTCCAAAGCTACAACTTGTGTTCTATCTCCAATTCAAAAAAAAATCATCAACATAAGTATCAGTACCATCAAACAAATCATAATTTTTCTTCAACACAGTAGAAGAGAAATTATCTTCTTTTAATTCATCTTCATTTAAATCTTTATTATCATCCATCATCTCATTTAAAGCATTTATAACCATTTTCACCAAATTTTTAGCCAATTTATCTCCATAATGCTAAGTGTACTTAACCTTGAGATATTTGAGCTTATATCTATGATCCAACACTACTGCTACAAAAAGCATAATATTTGTTGACTGAAGAGAACCCTAATATTTGTTGAATTTATCCATCATTTTCATACCCATTTCAGACACCATTGTATCTCTACTATTTTCACAAAGCTCAATTTTTTTCAAAATTCGAATAATCTCAGGAAAATAAACACTAGAGGTAGAATATTATTAGCCAGAAAATTTACAAGTTACCTGATAAAAGTTTTCATGAAACGAGCCAAAATTTTTGCATTTGTTCAGTCTCTCTCAGTTGGAACGTTTGAACCAAAATCCTTCAAAAACCTTTTGCCTTTGTCATCCAACTTATCAATGTCTTTTTGATATTTTATATCAGTTTGTAGCATCAAATAATATGAATTCCATCTTGTAGGACAATCTAATTGCAATGAAGATCCATATGTCAAGTTTGCTTCTTCAACACAAAACTTAAACATATCTAATCTTTTAGGACTGCTCCTCACATATTTCACCACACCTCTAATTTCTTGAATAGAACACTCAACTAAGGAAATGCCATCTCTACAAATTATGTTTAGGATATGAGCACAACATCTCATATGAAAATGCTCGTCTCTCAAAGGTACAACACTTTTCTTCACAAGCCTATTTTTCAATTGTTCATCTGCAACATCATTATTTGATGCATTGTCAACAGTAATGCACATCAACTTTCTCAATCCCCATTCATTCATGTAAAACTCAATAGCCTTTCTAATATTAACTCCAGAATGACTTTTAATTACACAAAAGTTCAAAAGCCGTTTATGCATATTCCATTGAGAATCAATGAAATGAACAGTCTAACATATATAAGACAAATTTTGAATGCTAGTCCAAGTGTCGATAGTCAATGAAACTCTAGAACAATGAGATGATATGCTATCAAATAATTTCTTCTTTTCCTTCACAAACAAAGGAAAACAATCCCTCAATATAGAGTGCCTAGATGGAAAATTGAGGCACACTAACTTCACAAAATTCCTTAAACTCATCCCTCTCAACAAAACAAAAAGGCAATTCATCTTTTATGATCATTTTCACCAAAGCCTCCCTAACTAGTTGTTGATCAAATTTCCAACAAGTTAATTTGTTATCCTCTAAACTAGTACCTTTAGTGAAACTCAACAAAGATTGTCACTTGTCTTTACCTTTGTGAGCTTCTATTAATTCTTTTTTTTTGTGTGGAAATTTCCTAAAAGTCTTTCTCAAGTATTTCTATAAATGCGAAGTACATTGATCAAATTTTGCCAACTATTCTTTCCTACACCATATACAAGCTGCCCTACCAGTTTCATTTCTCTTTGAATCAACTAATATCTCATATGTTTCCCAAATAGTAGGCTTATACTTTTTATGAGCTTGAGGTTCAGATGTTCCTTGACTTTCTTTTACAATTGCAATTGAAGAACCTGCCGTAACAATAGAAGGGTTCGTGAAAAGATGATGATTGGATTTACCAATACTTTGATCATTTGAGATGCGATCATCTTCAATTTATTGTATTTTTCATTTACTGCTGGATTGTGTCATATGCATTGCCATTAATTAATATGATATGTTAAGCATGAATACATATAAATATTTCAAACATGCAAGCTCTACAAAATTGACTGTAACGCATTCAGCACACTCATTCGGCCCAACCACAACACAACAACTAATACTCAAAGAAACTGACTGAGACACATAATAATAATAATTAATCACTCAATTCTCATCAGAAAAACAAGCCAAAAGGCTGGTGGCATCTTAGACATGGTGGAAGCAACCAGAAGTGCGATGGACAAGGGCTGGACCTAACTGAACACGGCTGGAACGACGTGAGGTGGCATGGAACTCATCGGAACATCAATAGGTGCGTCGGAATTGGATGGGCATTAGTTGAATTGGTGGCATATTCATGTTATATATATATATATATATATATATATATATATTCTTGGTTCCAATATATGTTTTTGTGGATGGGACGGTACTCGGGATGGATATTGCTTAAAATTCAGAATGATCCCTAAAGAAAAAATACGTGACAGAATGGGACGGGAAAAGTCAAAGACAACGGATTTTCTCAGTCCCGATTCTTTTGGGACAAGACTACTAATCGAGTCGCGAATCTTTGAGTCCTGTGAACAGCCCTACTAAATGCATATAAAGTTAAATTAGTAAACTCCTAAACCCCATAATGCCTAAATACATAAACCATTAAACCGCTAAATACTACTTAATTATTAATAAATCTATTTTTTATTAATATATATTATATTTTTAAATATTCATTTTAATTAGTTATTAGTGTATTTATTTAGAAATATTTATTACAAATTAAATTATGAGTGGGACAAATATAATTTAAATAATATTTTATTTATATAATAAAAATATACGCTTATAAAAGAAGTAAATTTAAAAATTAAAAATTATTATCAAGTAATATAAGTTACTTTAATTTTGAATCAATTAGGGTTTTGTAAATATTTTTTAATAAATATCTATCTTAATAATAATAGTTTATAAATTTAATTTTTGATCATTATTATAATATCTATCAATAAAATAATTTATATTAAATTTATATGATATATAATTATTAATATTATTATAACAAAATATTGTATTAAAATTTCAAAAAATTTTAAATATAATTATATTTTCAGATGTTATAACCTATGAAAAAGATAAAAAATTATAGAAATTTTTTTTGTTATTTTATTTTTTTAAATAAAAACTTATAGACCACTAAAAGCCTAAAAACATAAATCGCTAAACTCCTAATGACAAAACCTCTAAATACTTAAATCATTAAACTGGTATACATTAATAATAAATCATAAATCTCATTTTAATTTTTATTCAGTATAATTTTAAATTTTTATTTTAATTATTTATCTATTTATTTTATAGAAATATTAATTACAAAATAAATTATTTGTGAGACAGATCTAATTTAAATTAAACCGGTATCCCGAAATAATAAAAAAAAATATCATTTTTTTTCATTATAATTTTAAATATTCATTTTAATTATTTATTTGTTTATTTATATATAAATATTAATTTCAAAATAAATTTAGTTAGACAAATATAATTTATATATATTATTTTTAATCAGAAAATTATAGATAAAATTTTTAAAAGATAAAAAAATTCAAAACAAAAAATTATTATATAGTAATATATTTTCCTTTGCTTCTGAATCATTTTAGGTTTTGTAATTATATATTAATTGATATCTATCTTATTAGTAATAGATTATTAAGTTATTTTTTCATCATTATTAGAATATTTATCAATAAAAATATTTATATTGAATTTATATGATATATAAATATAATGATAATTATAACTAAATATTGTATTAACTTTTGAAAAAAATTTTAAAATTATAATATTTTCAAAGGTTATAATCTTTGAAAATGTGAAAAAATAAAAAGTAATTATTTTTTCTTTGTTATTCATTTGTTTAAATAAAACATATACACCACTAAATGCCTAAGCATTTAAATCACTAAGCTACAAAATTCCGATAGCCCTATATAGATAATCCTTTTAATCGGTATACCCTAAATAATAATTAATAAATCTCATTAATATATTTTTTCATCATAATTTAAAAAATTCATTTTGATTGTTTAGTTTTTTATTTTTATATATGTATTAATTATAAAATAAATTATGAGTTAAAAATATAATTTATAAAAATTATTTTTCATCAAAAAATTGATAAGCTTATAAAAAGAATAAAAATTTAAAAACAAATAATTATTAATTAGTATTATATTTTACTTTGATTTTGAATCATTTTAGGTTTTGATATTATATTTTAAGTAATATCAATCTTATTCATAATAGAATTTTAATATATTTTTTGATAATTATTAGAATATCTATCACTAAAATTGTTTATATTGAATTTATATGATATATAATTATTATGATTATTATTAATAAATATTGTATTCACTTTTGAAAAAAATTTAGAAATTATTATATTTTCAAAGGTTATAATCTTAAAAAATGAGAAAAAATAATAAAAATAAATTTTTAGTTATTTTATTTTTTTAAATAAAACCTATAGACCATTAAATGCTTACTTACTTAAATTAGTAAGCGCATAAACCATGAAACCCCTAAATACATAGACATTTTAACATCTATATACTACTTAATAAATAATAAATCTCCTTTTAATTTCTATTTATTATTATTTTAAATATTCATTTTAATTATTTATAGTTTAATTATTTAGAAAAATTAATTACAAAATAAATTTCGAGTAAGAAAAATATTATTTAAATAATTTATTTGTAATCAAAAAAAAATATAAGCTTATAAAAAGAAGGACAAATATAAAAATTAAATATTATTATTTAGTAATATATTTTGATTTGATTTTTAAGCATTTTGTGTTATGTAAATATATTTTAATTAATATTTATATTATTAATAATAGTTTATTAATTTAATTTTTGATCATTATTATAATATCTATCATTAAAATTGTTTATATTGAATTTATATGATATATAATTAGTAAGATTAATATAATTATAGATAGTATTCACATTTCAAAAAAAATTTAAAAATTATTTTATTTTTAAAGGTAACCTTTGAAAATAATAAAAAATCTAAAAAAAAAATTTAAAATTATATTATATAAATAAAACCTATAAACCACTAAATATCTAAAAACATAAATTGATAAACTCCTAAATGACAAAACTCCTAAATAATAAAACTATTAAACTAGTATAACACATATAATAAATCATAAATCTCATTTTAATTTGTATTCATTATAATTTTTAAATATTCATTTTAATTATTTATTAGTTTATTTTTTATAGAAATATTAATTACAAAATAAATAATGAGCAAGACAACTATAATTTTAATAATTTATTTTTAATCAAAAAAATATAAGTTTATAAAAATAAGGAAAAATTTAAAAACATAAAATTATTATTTAGTAATATATTTTACTTTGATTTTGAATCATTATATATAGGTTTTGCAATTATATTTTAATTGCTATCAATCTTATTAAGTATAGTTTATTAATTTATTATTTCATCAATTTTATAATATCTAACAATAAAATTACTTATATGGAATTTAAATGTCTTATAATTATTAATTTTATTATAACTAAATATTATATTTACATTTGAAAAAAATTTAAAAATTATTATAATTTCAAAGGTTATAAACTTCAAAAATGATAAAATATCACAAAAATAATTTTTTGTTCTTTTATTATTTAAATAAATCTTATAAACCACTAAATTCCTAAATATTTAAATCTCTAGACTCCTAAACACCAAAACCCACTAAATACTTAAACCATTAAACCTATATAACCTAAATAATAAAAATCATTTTTATTTGTATTCTTTATAATTTTAAATATTCATTTTTTTATTTATTTTTTAGTTTATTTTTATAGAAATATTAATTACAAAATAAATAATGAGTGAGACATATATAATTTAAATAAATTATTTTTTATGAAAAAAAAATAAGCTTATAAAAATAAACAAAATTTCAAAAATTTAAAATTTACTTAGTAATATAATTTATTCTTATTTTGAATTATTTTGGGTTCTGCAAATATATTTTAATTAATATCTATCTTATTAATAATAGTTTATTGATTTATTTTTTGATCATCAAAATAATATATATTAATAAAATTTTTTATATTGAATTTACATCAAAGATAAATATTAAGATTATTATAACTAAGTATTGTATTCATATTTTAGAACTATTAAAATATTATTATATTTTCAAAGGTTCATAAAACTCCTAAATGTGTAAACATATAAATCAATAAACTCATTAACCCCAAAACCAATATAAACTTAAACCATTAAATAGGTATACCCTAAATATTAAATCATAAATCTAATTTTTATTAGTATTCATTATAAATTTATATATACATTTTAATTATTTATTAGTTTATTTTTATAGAAATATAATTTATAAAATAAATTATTAGTGAGACAAATATAATTTAAATATTTTATTTTTAATCAAAAAATATATAGGCATTTAAATGGATAAAAAAATTTCAAAATTTAAAATTAATATTTCGTAAAATATTTCACTTTGATTTTGAATCATTTTAGGTTTTGAAAATATATTTTAAACAATATTTATCTTATTAATAATTGTTTATTACTTTTATATGATCATTATTATAATATATATCAATATAACTGTTTATATTTAATTTACATGATATGTGATTATCAAGATTATCATAACTAAATATAGTTTTCACATTTAAACAAAATTTAAAAATTTTGATAGTTTCAAAGGTTATATCCTTCAAAAATGAGAACAAATAACAAAAATAAATTTTGTTATTTTATTTTTTAAATAAAACCTATAAACTACTAAATGCCTAAACACTTAAATCACTAAATCCTTAAATCCAAAAACTCCTAAATATATAATCTTTTAAACCTGTATATTTTATCTTATTAATAATAGTTTTATTTAATATCTATCTTATTAAATATTTTACTTTGATTTTGAATCATTTTAGGGTTTTGAAATAAATTTTATTTAATATATATCTTATTAATAATAGTTTATTAATTTATTTTATTATCTTCATCATAATATCTATAAAAAAATTAATTATATTGAATTTACATAATATATAATTATTTAGATTATTTTACAAAATAATATTTTCATATTTTAAAAAAATTTAAAAATTATTAAGTTTTCAAAGGTTATAACCTTTGAAAATAAGAAAAAATAAGAACAAAAATTTTTGTTATTAGATTTTTAAAATAAAATCTATAAACCAAAAAATACATAAATTTTTAATGATTAAACTCTTAAACCCCGAAACCCATAAATACATAAGCCTTTAAATTAGTATACTCTAAATAATAAATAATAAATCTCATTTTTATTAGTATTCATTATAATTTTAAATATTCGTCTTAATTATTTATAGTATATTTTTTAAATATTAATTACATAATAAATTATTAGTGAGACGGATATAATTTAAATAATTTATTTTTCATCAAAAAAATATAAGATTATAAAAAGAAGCAAAATTTTTAAAACAAAATATTATTATTTAGTAATTTATTTTAATTTAATTTTGAATAATTTTAGATTTGCAATTATATATTAATTTATATCATTCTAATTAATAATAGTTTATTAATTTATTAATTGAACATTATTATAATATCTATTAAAAAAACTATTTATATTGATTTTGCATTATATATAATTATCAAGATTATTATAACTATATATTATATTCACATTTTAAAAAAAATTAAAAATTATTATATTTTCAAAGGTTATAACCTTCAAAAATTAGATAAAATCACCAAAGGCATAAACACTTAAATGACTAAACCCCAAAACACCTAAATACTTAAACCATTAAACCTGTATATCCTGAATAATAAATAATAAATCTGAATTTTATTTGTATTCATTATAATTTTAAATATTTATTTTAATTATTTATTAGTTTATTTTTATAGAATTATAAATTACAAAATAAATTATGAGGAATACAAATATAATTTAAATAATTTACTTTTAATAACAAAAATATAAACTTATAAAAAAGCAAAATATTAAAAAAAATTATTATTTAGTAATATATACTTTGATTTTGAATAAATTTAGATTTTGCAAAGATATTTTAAATAATATCTACCTTATTAATAACAGTTTATTAATTTATTTATTGATCATTATTATAATATCTAGCAATGTGATTATTTATATTAAATTTAAATGACTTATATTTATTATGATTATTATAACTAAATTTTATATTTACATTTTAAAAAAATTTAAAATTTTTATATTTTCAAAGGTTATAACCTTCAAAAATTAGAAAAAAAAATAATAATAAATTTTTTGTTATATCATTGTTTAAATAAAACTTATAGACCACTAAATGCCTAAACACTTAAATCTATAAACTTTTAAACACAAAAGCCGCTAAATACTTAAAACTTTAACCTCATAAACCTTAAATATAATTTAAATAATTTATTTTTCATCAAAAAAAAAAATAAAAGCTTATAAAAAGAAGCAAAAACAAAAATTATTATTTGGTAATAAATTTTACTTTGATTTTGAATAATTTTAGGTTTTGCAATTATATTTTAATTTATATCTATCATATTAATAATAGCATACTAGTTTATTTTTTGATAATTGATATCATATCTATCAATAAAATTGTTTATATTTAATTTATATTATATATAATTATAATGATTCTTATTACTAAATATTGTATTCACATTTTTTAAAAAATATAAAATTATAATATTTTCAAAGGTTATAACCTTTGAAAATGTGACAATATCAAAAATAATTTTTTTTTATTTCATTGTTTAAATAAATCCTATAAACTACTAAATGCCTAAACATTTAAGTCAATAACTCTGAAATCTCGAAAACCATAAATAGATAATCCTTTTAAACTAGTATACCCTAAATAATAAATAATAAATCTCAATATTATTTTTTTCATTATAATATAAAATATTCATTTTAATTATTTAATGGTTTATTTTTATTATATTTTTATTACAATATAAATTATGTGTTATACAAACATAATTTATATAAATTATTTTTCATCAAAAAATATAGATAAACTTATAAAAAGAAAAAAAAATTTTAAACACAAAAATTTATTATATAGTAATATATTTTGCTATCATTTCGAATAATTTTAGGTTTTGTAATTATATTTTAATTGATATCTATCTTATTAATAATAGATTATTAATTTATTTTTTTGATCATTATTATAATATTTATCAATAAAATTACTTATATTGAATTTATATGAAATATAAATATAATGTTTATTATAACTAAATAATCAATTCACTTTTGAAAAAAATTTAAAAATTATTATATTTTCAAAGGTTATAACATTTGAAAATATCAAAAAATAATAAAAATAAATTTTTTGTTTATTTATTTTTTAAATAAAACCTATAACCACTAAATGCATACACAGTTAAATCAGTAAACTCCTAAACCTCGTAATGCCTATATACATAAACCATTAAACCGCTATATACTACTTAAAAATTAATAAATCTAATTTTTATTTCTATTTATAATAATTTTAAATATTTATTTTAATTATTTATTAGTTTATTTCTATAGAAATATTTATTACAAAATAAATTATGAGTGCGAGAATTATAATTTACATAATTTATTTTTAATCAATAAAAGTATTCACGCTTATAAAATAAGCAAAAATTTTAAAATTAAAAATTATGATGAAGTAATATATTTTACTTTAATTTTGAATCAATCTGGGTTTTGTAAATATTTTTTAATGAATATCTATCTTATTATTAATATTTTATTATTTTAATTTTTGATCATTATTATAATATCTATCAATAGAATTATTTATATTGAATTTATATGATATATAATTATTAAAATTATTATAACTAAATATTATATTCACATTAAATATTATTATATTTTCAAAGGTTATGAGCTATGAAAATGAGAAAAAATTATAATTTTTTTTTGTTTAAATAAAAAAAATAAACTACTAAATCACTAAAAACATAAATCGCTAAACTCCTAAATGACAAAACCCTTACATACTTAAACAATTAAACTGGTATACATTAATAATAAATCATAAATTTCATTTTAATTTTATTTAGTTTAATTTTAAATTTTTATTTTAATTATTTATCAGTTTATTTTTATATAAATATTAATTACAAAATAAATTATTAGCTAGATAGATCTAATTTAAATTAAAATGGTATACCCTAAATAATAAATAATAAAACTCATTTTTTCTTTCATTATAATTTTAAATATTCATTTTAATTATTTATTTGTATATTTTAATATAAATATTAATTACAAAATAAATTATGAGTTAAACAATTATAATTTTATAAAATTATTTTATATCAAAAAAAATTATAGATAAATTTGTAAAAACAAATTTCAAAATAAAAAATTATTATATAGTAATATATTTTTCTTAGCTTCTAAATCATTTTAATATTCGTAATTATATTTTAATTGATATCTATCTTATTATTAATAGATTATTTATTTTTTTTTGATCATTATTAGAATATTATCAAAAAAATGTTTATATTGAATTTATATGATATATACATTTAATAATTATTATAACTAAATATTGTATTCACTTTTGAAAAATGTTTTAAAATTTTTATGTTTTCAATGATTATAACCTTTGAACATGTAAAAAAATAAAAAAAATTATTTTTTTGTTATTTCATTGTTTAAATAAAATCTATACACCACTAAATGCCTAATCACTAAAATAACTAAACTACAAAATTCCGATACCCCTATATACATAATCCTTTAAACCGTTATACACTAAATAATAATTAATAAATCTCATTATTATTTGTTTTCATTATAATTTAAAAAAATCAATTTTATTTTTAGTTTTTTTATTTGTATATCTGTATTAATTATAAAATAAATTATTAGTTAACAATATAATTTATAAAAATTATTTTGTATCGAAAAATAGATAAGCTTATAAAAAGAATAAAAATTTAAAAACAAATAATTATTATTTAGTAATATATTTTTCTTTGCTTCTGAATCATTTTAGGTTTTAAAATTATATTTTAAGTAATATCAATCTTATTTATAATAGATTTTTAATTTATTTTTTGATAATTATTAGAATATTTATCAATAAAATTATTTATATTGAATTTATATGATATATAATTAGTATCATTATTATAAATAAATACTATATTCACTTTTTTAAAAATTTTAAAAATTATTATATTTTCATAGGTTATACCCTTAAAAATGTGAAAAAATAATAAATTTTTTTTATTTCATTTTTTAAATAAAACCTATAGATCATTAAATGATTACTTACTTAAATCAGTAAGCTCATAAACCCCAATACCCCTAAATACATAAACCTTTTAATAGCTATATTCTACTTATTAAATAATAAATCTCATTTATATTTCTATTTATTATAATTTTAAATATTCATTTTAATTATTTATAATTAAATTTTTTAGAAAAATTAATTCAAAATAAATTTGGAATGAGACAAATAATATTTAAATAATTTATATTTAATAAAAAAAATATAATCTTAAAAAAATAAGGAAAAATTTTAAAATTAAATATTATTATTTAGTAATATTTTTGATTTGATTTTGAATCATTTTGTGTTATGTAAATAAATTTTAATTAATATTTAGATTTTTAATAATAGTTTGTTAATTAAATTTTCGATCATTATTATAATATCTATCATTAAAATTGTTTATATTTAATTTATATGATATATAATTATTAAGATTAATATAATTATACATGGTATTCACATTTCAAAAAATTTTAAAAATTATTTTCTTTTCAAAGGTAGTACCTTTGAAAATCAAAAAAAATCAAAAAAAATTTTTTTTTATTATATAAATAAAACCTATAAATTACTAAATGCCTAAAAACATAAATTGCTAAACTTCTAAATGATAAAACCCCTAAATATTTTAACCATTAATCTGATATACTATATATAATAAATAATAAATCTCATTTTTATTAGTTTTCATTATAATTTTAAACATACATCTTAATTATTTATTAGTTTATTTTTATAGAAATATAAATTAAAATATAAATAATTAGTGAGACAAATATAATTTAAAGAATTTATTTTTAATCAAAAAATATATAAGCATATAAATGGATAGAAAAATTTAAAAATTTAAAATTAATATTTAGTAATGGTTTATTATACTGAATAAAAATTAAAATGAGATTTATGATTTATTATTAATGTATACCAGTTTAATGGTTTCGACATTTAGGAGTTTAGAGATTTATGTTTTTAGGCATTTAGTATTTTATCGGTTTTATTTAAACAATAAAATAACTAAAAAAAATTTGTAATATTTTCTCATTTTCAGAGGTTATAACATTTGAAAATATAATAAAATTTAAGATTTTCTAATATGTGAACAAAATATTTAGTTATAATAACATTATTAATTATATATTATATAAATTCAATATAAATAATTTTATTGATAGATATTATAATAATGATCAAAATTAAATTAATAAACAATTAATAATAAAATAGATATTAATTAAAAAATATTTAGAAAACCCAAATTGATTCAAAATTAAAGTAAAATATATTACTTCATAATAATTTTTAATTTTTATATTTTACTTTTTTTATACACATATATATCTTTTTTGATTAAAAATAAATTATTTAAATTATATTTGTCGCACTCAAAATTTATTTTCTAATAAATATTTCTATAAAAATAAACTAATAAATAATTAAAATGAATATTTAAAATTATAATAAATAGAATTAAAAATTAGATTTATTAATTATTAAGTATTATATAGCCCTTTAATGGTTTATCTATTTAGGCATTACGGGGTTTAGGAGTTTACTGATTTAACTGTGTATGCATTTAGTGGTTATAGGTTTTATTAAAAAAAATAAAAAAAATAAAAAAAATAAAAAAAATAAAAAAAATAAAAAAAATATTTTTTTTATTTTTTGATATTTTCATAGGTAACCTTTGAAAATATAATAATTTTAAAATTTGATTCAAAAGTGAATAAATATTTATTTATAATAATCATAATAATTATATATCATATAAATTCAATATAAATAATTTTATTGATAGATATTCTAATAATTATCAAAAAATAAATTAAAAATCTATTTTTAATAAGATTGATATTACTTAAAATATAATATCAAATCCGAAAATGATTCAAAAGCAAAGCAAAATATATTACTTAATAATAATTATTTGTTTTTAAATTTTTATTCTTTTTATAAGCTTATCAATTTGTTGATGAAAAATAATTTTTATAAATTATATTTTTAACTCAATTTATTTTATAATTAATATATTATATAAATAAAAAACTTAACAATCAAAATGAATTTTTTAAATGATAATGAAATCAAATAAACATGAGATTTATTAATTATTTTTTAGGGTATACTGGTTTAAAGAATTATCTATATAGGGGTATCAAAATTTTGTAGTTTAGTGATTTAAGTGTTTAGGCATTTAGTGATTTATAAGTTTTATTTAAACAATGAAATAACAAAAAAAAATATTTTTTTTTATTTTTTCACATTTTCAAAGGTTATAACCTTTGAAAATATGAAAATTTTAATACTTTTTCAAAAGTGAATACAATATTTAGTTATAATAATTATTAAATTTATATATAATATAAATTCTATATAAACATTTTTATTGATAAATATTCTAATAATGATCGAAAAAAAATTAATAATCTATTATTAATAAGTTAGATATCATTTAAAATATAATTACAAAACCTAAAATGATTCAGAAATAAAGCAAAATATATTACTATATCATATTTTTTTTGTTTTTTTTATTCTTTTTTTAAGTTTATCTATATTTTTTTGTTCAAAAATAATTTATATAAATTATATTTGTATAACTTATAATTTATTTTTTAATTAATATTTATATAAAAATAAACAAATAAATAATTAAAATGAAAATTTAAAATTATACTGAAAAAAATAAAAATAAGATTTATTATTTATTATTTATTATTTAGGATATACATGTTTAAAAAATTTATCTATTTAAGGTTTTCGAGATTTAGGAGTTATTGATTTAAGTATGTAGTCATTTAATGGTTTATAGGTTTTATTCAAACAATGAAATAACAAAAAATTTATTTTTGATATTTTTTCAAATTTTTAAAAGGTTATAACATTTGAAAATATAATAATTTTAAAATTTTTTAAAAATGTGAATACAATATTTAGTAATAATAAATATTATAACTATATATAATATAAACTAAATATAAACAATTTTATTGATAGATATTATATCAATTATCAAAAAATAAATTAATAAACTATTATTAATATGATAGATATAAATTAAAATATAATTAAAAAACCTAAAATGATTCAAACTCAAAGTAAAATTTATTACTAAATAATACTTTTTTTTTGTTTTTGCATCATTTTATAAGCTTATTTTTTTTTTGAAAAATATATTATTTAAATTATATTTGTCACTCATAATTTATTTTTTAATTAATATTTCTATAAATTATTTAAATTATATTTAAGGTTTACGAGTTTAAAGGGTTAGGTATTTAGGGGCTTCGGGGTTTAGGAGTTTAGAGATATATGTATTTAGACATTTAATGGTTTATAAGTTTTATTTAAACAATGATATAACAAAAAATTTATTTTTGTTATTTTTCTCATTTTTGAAGGTTATAACCTTTCAAAATATAACAATTTTTAAATTTATTTTATATGTGAATACTATATTTAGTTATGATAATCTTAATAATTATATATCATTTTAATTCAATATAAAGAATTATATTGATAGATATTATATTAATGATGAACAAATAATTTAATAAACTATTATTAATAAGATATATTGTTTAAAATATATTTGCAAAACATAAATCTATTCAAAATCAAAGTAAAATAAAATACGAATTAATAATTTTTTTCAAGTTTTGCTTCTTTTTATAAGTTTATATTTTTTGTTATTAAAAGTAAATTATTTAAATTATATTTGTCTTCCACATAATGTATTTTTTATTTATAATTCTATAATAATAAACTAATAAATAATTAAAATGAATATTAAAATTATAATGAATACAAATAAAAATGAGATTTATCATTAATTATTTAGGGTATACAGGTTTAATGGTTTAAGTATTTCGGAGTTTAGGAATTTTGTGATTTAAGTGTTTAGGACTTTAGTAATTTATAGTTTTTGTTTAAAGAATTAAAAAATAAAAAATTAAATTTTTTCATTTTTTTTAATTTTTATGGTTATAACCTTTGTAAATATAATAATTTTTAATTTTTTTTTAAATGTTAATATAATAATTAGTTATAATATTCTTAATAATTATATATAATGTAAACTAAATATAAATAATTTTATTAATACATATTATAATAATGATAAATAAATATTTATAAACTATTATTAATAAGAATGATATAAATTAAAATATAATTGCAAAAACAAAAATTATTCAAAATCAAAATAAAATATATTACAAAATAATAAATTTTTGTTTTTAAAATTTTGCTCCTTTTTATAAGCATATATTTTTTTTTGATAAAAAATAAATTAGTTAAAATAGATCTGTCTCACTAATAATTTATTTTGCAATTAATATTTCTATAAAATAAACTGATAAATAATAAAATAAAAATTTAAAATTATACTTGAAAAAAATTAAAATGAAATTTATGATTTATTATTAATGTATACCAATTTTATAGTTTAAGTATTTTGAAGTTTTATCATTTAGGAGTTTAGCGATTTATGTTTTTAGGCATTAATGGTTTATAGGTTTTATTAAAACAATAAAATAACTAAAAAGAATTTGTAATTTTTTCTCAATTTAATAGGTTATAACTTTGAAAATATAATAATATTTAAAATTTTTTGAAATGTGAATACAATATTTAGTTATAATAATTTTAATAATTATATATCAGATAAATTCAATATAAACAATTTTATTGATAGATATTATAATAATGATCAAATATTAAATAAATAAACTATTAATAATAAGATTGATATTGATTAAAAAATATTTACCCAACCCAAATTGATTCAAAGTAAAAAATATTACTAGATAATAATTTTTAATTTTAAAATTTTTACTTCTTTTATAACCGTATATATTTTTTTTGATTAAAAATAAATTATTTAAATTATATTTGTCGCAATCATAATTTATCTTGTAATAAATATTTCTATAAAAATAAACTTATAAATAATTAAAATGAATATTTAAAATAATAATAAATTGAAATAAAAATTAGATTTCTTAATTATTAAGTAGCATATAGCGGTTTAATGGTTTATGTATTTAGGCATTACGGGCCTTAAAAGATTACTGATTTAATTGTGTATGGATTTAGTGGTTTGTAGGTTTTATTTAAAAATTAAAATTACAAAATATTTATTTTTATTACTTTTTGATATTTCAAAAGCTTATAACCTTTAGAAATATAATAATTTTTAAATTTTTTTCAAAAGTGAATTCAATATTTAGTTATAATAAATATTTTATTTACATATCATTTAAATCAATATAAATAATATTATTGTTAGATATTCAAAAAATGATAAAAATAAATTAATAATCTATTATTAATAAGATAGATATGAATAAAAATATAATAAAAAAAACTAAGATTAAGAAGAAATCAAAATATATTACTATATAATAATTTGTTGTTTTGAAATTTCTTTTTCTTTTAAAAAGTTTATTCATATTTTTTTGATGAAAATTAATTTATATAAATTATATTTTTCTAACACATAATTTATTTTTTAATTAATATTAATATAAAAATAAACTAATAAATAATTAAAATTAATATTAAAAATTATTATGAAAAAAATAATATTGAGATTTTTTCTTTATTATTTTGGGTATACCAGTCTAATTTAAATTAGATCTATCTCACTGATAATTTATTTTTTAATTAATATTTCTAAAAAAATAAACCGATAAATAAATAAAATAAAAATTTAAAATTATACTGAATAAAAACTAAAATGAGATTTATGAATTATTATTAATGTATACCAGTTTAATATTTTAAGTATTTAAATGTTTTTCGTTTATGATTTTAGCGATTTATATTTTTAGGCATTTAGTGGTTTATTGGTTTTATTTAAACAATGAAATAACAAAAAATTTATTTTTGATATTTTTTCAATTTTCTAAGGGTATAAACTTTGAAAATATAATAATTTTAATATTTTTTAAATATGTGAATATAATATTTAGTAATAATAATCATTATAATTATATATAATATAAACTAAATATAAACAATTTTATTGATAAATATGATATCAATTATCAAAAAATAAATTAATATGCTATTATTAATATGATAGATATAAATTAAAATATAATTGCAAAGCCTAAAAATATTCAAAATCCAAGTACAATTTATTACAAAATAATAATTTTTTTTATTTTTTGCTTTTTTTATAAGCTCATATTTTTTTTGATGAAAAATAAATTATATAAATTATATTTATATCACTCATAATTTATTTTGTAATTAATATTTTAGTAAAGTATTTAAATTATATTAATGGTTTATGAGTTTAAAGTTTTAAGTATTTAGGGGCTTTTGTGTTTAGGAGTTTAAAGGTTTAAGTGTTTAGGCATTTAGTGGTTTATAAATTTTATTTAAACAATGATATAACAAAATTTTTTTTTTATTATTTTTTAAAATTTTGAAGGTTATAACCTTTGAAAATATAATAATTTTTAATTTTTTTTCAAATGAAAATATATTATTTATTTATAATAATCTTAATAATTATTAGTCATTTAAATTCAATATAAATAATTACATTGCTAGATATTATAATAATGATCAAAAAATATATAATAAACTATTATTAATAAGATATATATTATTTTAAATATATTTGCAAAATCTAGATTTATTCAAAATCAAAGTAAAATATATTACTTAATAATAATTTTTTTAATGTTTTGTTTTTTTTATAACTTTATATTTTTGTTATTATAAATAAATTATTTAAATTAATTTGTCTTACTCATAATTTATTTTGTAATTTATAATTCTATAATAATAAACTAATAAATAATTAAAATAATTATTTAAAATTATATAGAATTCAAATAAAATTGAGATTTGTTATTTATTTTTCAGGATATACCGGTTTAATGATTTAAGTATTTAGCTGTTTTTGGGTTTAGGAGATTAGTGATTTAAGTGTTTAGACCTTTAGTGATTTATAGTTATTATCTAAAAAATTTAAAAAACAAAAAATTCAATTTTTTGAATTTTTTTTAATTTTTGAAGGTACCTTTGAAAATATAATAATTTTAAATTTTTTTAAATGTGAATATAATATTTAGTTATAATAATCTTAATAATTATATTAAATGTAAACTAAATATAAATAATTTTATTAATAGATATTATAATAATGATCAATAAATAAATTAATAAACTAGTATTAATAAGAATTATATAAATTAAAATATAATTGTAGAATCAAAAATGATTCAAAATCAAAATAAGATATATTACTAAATAATAATTTTTTATTTTAAAAATTTTGCCTCATTTTATAAGCACATATATTTTTTTAATGAAAAATAAATTATTTAAATTATATCTTTCTAACTAAAAATTTATTTTGTAATTAATATTTCTATAAAAATAAATTGATAAATAATTAAAATGAATATTTAAAATTATAATGAATACTAATAAAAAGAGATTTATTATTTATTATTTAGGGTATACCTTTTTAATGGTTTATGTTTTTTGTGGTTTTGGGGTTAAAATGTTTATTGAATTATATGTTTGCACATTTCAGTGCTTATAGGTTTTATTTAATCAATGAAATAACGAAAAATTTATTTTTATGAATTTTCATGATTTTCAAAGGTTATTACATTTGAAAATATAATAATTTTTTAATATTTCTAAAATAAGAATGTAATACTTAGTTATAATAAACTTAATAATTATATTTGATGTAAATTTAATATAAAAAATTTTATTAATATATATTATTATAATGATCGAAAAATAAATTAATAAACTATTATTAATAAGATATATATTAATTAAAATATATTTGCAGAACCCAAAATAATTTTAGGTAAAATTTAAAAATTTAAAATTGATATTTAGTAAAAGATTTCACTTTGATTATGAATCATTTTAGGTTTTGCAAATATATTTAAAACAATATTTATCTTATTAATAATTGTTTATTATTTTTTATGATCATTATTATAATATATACCAATAAAATAATTTATATTGAATTTATATGATATATAATTATTATGATTTTTAACTTCATATTGTATTCACTTTTCGAAAATAAAATTAAAAATTATTATATTTTCAAAGGTTATAACCTTCAAAAATGAGAAAAAATAACAAAAATACTTTTTCTTTATTTTATTTTTTAAATAAAACCTATAAACCACTAAATGACTAAATACTAAAATGACTAAACTCCTAATCCCCGAAGCTCATAAATACTTAAAACATTAAATTAGTATAGTTTAAATAAAAAATCATAATTCTCATTTTTATTAGTATTCATTATAATTTTAAATATTCATTTTAAATATTTATCAGTTTATTTTTATAAAAATATTAATTACAAAATAAATTATTAGTGAGACAAATATAATTTAAATAATTTATTTTTCTTCAAGAAAAATATATGTGCTTATAAAAAGAGGCAAAATTTTAAAAATAAAAAATTATTTTTTTCTAATATATCTTATTTTTATTTTGAATCATTTTAGATTTAACAATTATATTTTAATTTATATCATTCTTATTAATACCAGTTTATTAATTAATTTATTGATCATTATTATAATATCTATTAATAAAATTATTTATATTTAATTTACATTATATAAAATTATTAAGTTTATTATAACTAAATATTATATTCACATTTAAAAAAATTAAAAATTATTATATTTTGAAACATTATAACCTTCAAAAATTAAAAAAATCAAAAAATTAAATTTTTTTTTTCATTCTTTAAATAAAAACTATAAATCACTAAAGGTTACACAATAAATCAATAAACTCCTAAACCACAAAATACCTAAATACTTAAACCATTAAACCGGTATATCCTGAATAATATATAATAAATCTCAATTTTATTTGTATTCATTATAATTTTAAAAATTCATTTTAATTATTTATTAGTTTATTATTATAGAATTATAAATTACAAAATAAATTATGAGTAAGACAAATATAATTTAAATAATTTATTTTTAAAAACAAAAATATAAACTAATAAAAAAAGCAAAACATTAAAAAAAAATTATTATTAAGTAATATATTTTACTATGATTTTGAATAAATTTAAATTTTGCAAATATATTTTAAATAATAACTATCTTATTAAAAATAGTTTATTAAATTTTTTTTTGATCAATATTATAATATCTAGCAATATAATTATTTTTATTGAATTTAAATGACTTAAATTATTAAGATTATTATAACTTAATATTATATTTACATTTGAAAAAAATTGAAAAATTATTATATTTTCAAATGGTATAACCTTTGAAAATGTGAAAAAATATCAAAAATAATTTTTTTGATATTTTTAAATTTTTATTTTAATTATTTAATAGTTTATTTTTTTCGAAATATTAATTACAAAATAAATTATTAGTAATACAGATATAATTTAAATTAAACTGGTATACCCTAAATAATAAAGAATAAATAACATTTTTTTTCATTATAATTTTAAATATTCATTTTTATATTTATTTGTTTATTTTTATATAAATATTAATTACAAAATAAATTATGAGTTAGACAAATATAATTTATATAAATTATTTTTCATCAAAAAAATATTGATAAACTTTTTAAAAGAAAAAAAAATTTCTAAACAAAAAATTATTATATTGTAATATATTTTGCTTTGCTTCTTAATCATTTTTGGTTTTGTAATTAAATCTTAATTGATATCTATCTTATTAAATATAGATTATTATTTTATTTTTCGATAATTATTAGAATATTTATAAATAAAATTATTTATATTGAATTTATATGAAATATAAATATAATAATTATTATAACTAAATATTGAATTCATATTTGAAAAAAAATTAAAAATTATTATATTTTCAATGGTTATAACCTTTGAAAATATCAAAAAATATTAAAAATAATTTTTTTTATGTTTTTTTAAATAAAAACTATAAACCACTAAATGCATACACAGTTAAATCAGTAAACTCCTAAACCCCTTAATGCATAAATACATAAACCATTAAACTGCTATATACTACTTAATAATTAATAAATCTAATTTTTATTTCTATTTATTATAATTCTAAATATTCATTTAATTATTTATTAGTTTATTTTTATAGAAATATTTATTACAAAATAAAGTATGAGTGCTACTAATATAATTTAATTAATTTATTTTTAATAAAAAAATATATACACTTATAAAAGAAGTAAAAATTTAAAAATTAAAAATTATTATCCAGTAATATATTTTACTTTAATTTTGAATCAATTTGGGTTTTGTAAATATTTTTTATTTTATATCTATCTTTTTATTAATAGTTTATTAATTTAATTTTTGATCATTATTATATTATCAATCAATAAAATTGTTTATATTGAATTTATATGATATATAATAATTAATATTTTTATAACTAAATATTGTATTCACATTTCAAAAAATTTTAAATATTATTATATTTTCAAAGGTTACCACTTATGAAAATGATAACAAATTATAGAAAATTTGTTTGTTATATTATTTTTTTTATAAAACCTATAAACAACTAAAAGCCTAAAAACATAAATTGCTAAAACTCATAACGACAAAACCTCTAAATACTTAAATCATTAAACTGGTATACATTAATAATAAAACTTAAATATCATTTTAATTTTTATTCAGTATAATTTTAAATTTTTATTTTAATTATTATCAGTTTATTTTTATAGAAATATTAATTATAAAATAAATTATTAGAGAGACAGATCTAATTTAAATTAAACCAGTATCCCTAAATAATAAATAATAAATCTTATTTTTTTTCATTATAATTTTAAATATTCATTTTAAATATTTATTTGTTTATTTATATATAAATATTAATTACAAAATAAATTATTAGTAATACAGATATAATTTAAATTAAACTGGTATACCCTAAATAATAAAGAATAAAGAACATTTTTTTCTTTATAATTTTAAATATTCATTTTTATATTTATTTGTTTATTTTTATATAAATATTAATTACAAAATAAATTATGAGTTAGACAAATATAATTTATATAAATTATTTTTCATCAAAAAAATATTGATAAACTTTTTAAAAGAAAAAAAAATTTCTAAACAAAAAATTATTATATTGTAATATATTTTGCTTTGCTTCTTAATCATTTTTGGTTTTGTAATTAAATTTTAATTGATATCTATCTTATTAAATATAGATTATTATTTTATTTTTTGATAATTATTAGAATATTTATAAATAAAATATTTATATTGAATTTATATGAAATATAAATATAATAATTATTATAACTAAATATTGAATTCATATTTGAAAAAAAATTAAAAATTATTATATTTTCAATGGTTATAACCTTTGAAAATATCAAAAAATATTAAAAATAATTTTTTTTATGTTTTTTTAAATAAAAACTATAAACCACTAAATGCATACACAGTTAAATCAGTAAACTCCTAAACCCCTTAATGCATAAATACATAAACCATTAAACTGCTATATACTACTTAATAATTAATAAATCTAATTTTTATTTCTATATATTATAATTCTAAATATTCATTTAATTATTTATTAGTTTATTTTTATAGAAATATTTATTACAAAATAAAGTATGAGTGCTACTAATATAATTTAATTAATTTATTTTTAATAAAAAAATATATATACTTATAAAAGAAGTAAAAATTTAAAAATTAAAAATTATTATCCAGTAATATATTTTACTTTAATTTTGAATCAATTTGGGTTTTGTAAATATTTTTTATTTAATATCTATCTTTTTATTAATAGTTTATTAATTTAATTTTTGATCATTATTATATTATCAATCAATAAAATTGTTTATATTGAATTTATATGATATATAATAATTAATATTTTTATAACTAAATATTGTATTCACATTTCAAAAAAATTTAAATATTATTATATTTTCAAAGGTTATCACTTATGAAAATGATAACAAATTATAGAAAATTTGTTTGTTATATTATTTTTTTTATAAAACCTATAAACAACTAAAAGCCTAAAAACATAAATTGCTAAAACTCATAACGACAAAACCTCTAAATACTTAAATCATTAAACTGGTATACATTAATAATAAAACTTAAATATCATTTTAATTTTTATTCAGTATAATTTTAAATTTTTATTTTAATTATTATCAGTTTATTTTTATAGAAATATTAATTATAAAATAAATTATTAGAGAGACAGATCTAATTTAAATTAAACCAGTATCCCTAAATAATAAATAATAAATCTTATTTTTTTTCATTATAATTTTAAATATTTATTTGTTTATTTATATATAAATATTAATTATAAAATAAATTGAGTTAGACAAATATAATTTATATATATTATTTTTCATCAAAAAATAATAGATAAACTTTTTAAAAGAAAAAAAAATTTCAAAACAAAAAATTTTTATATATTAATATATTTTACTTTGCTTCTGAATCATTTTAGGTTATGTAATTATATTTTAATTGATATCTATCTTATTAATAATGGATTATTAATTTATTTTCTGATCTTTATTCGAATATTTTTCAATAAAAATTGTTTATATTGAATTTACATGATATATAATTATAAGGATTATTATAACTAGATATTATATTTACATTTAAAAATAATTTAAAAATTATTATATTTTTAAAGGTTATCATCTTTGAAAATGAGATAAAATCACAAAAATAAATTTTTTGTTATTTTATTGTTATTATAAAACCTATAAAAAACTAAATGCCTAAACGCTTAAATCATTAAAATCCTAAACCCTAAAACCCCAAAACCCTTAAATACTTAAACATTTAAACCATCTTTAAAGGTTTATGTATTTATAAATAATATATAAATATCTATCAATAAATAATAGTTTATTAATTTATTTATTGATCATTATTATATTTATATTTAGATTTAGTTTATTAATATCTATCAATAAAATTGTTTATTTTTAATTTATATGATATATAATTATTAAGTTTATTATAACTAAATATTGTAGTCACATTTGAAAAAAAATTAAAAATTATTATATTTATAAATGTTATAACATTCAAAATTGATAAAAAATTTGAAAAATAATTTTTCTCTTATTTCATTATATATATAAAACATATAAACTACTAAATGCCTAAACACTTAAATCACTAAACTACTAAACTCCTAAATACTTAAACCATTAAATCGGTATACCAGAAATAATTAATCATAAATTTCATGTTTATTAGTATTCGTTATAATTTCAATATTCATTTTAATTATTTATTAGTTTATTTTTATAGAAATATTAATTACAAAAGAAAATTATGAATGAGACAAATATAATTTAATTAATTTATCTTCATCAAAAAAATTTATAAGCTTATAAAAAGAATCAAAAATTTAAAATTAAAAAATTATTATTTAATAATATATTTTACTTTGATTTTGAATCGTTTTAGGTTTAGCCAATATATTTAATTAATAACTATCTTATTAATAATAGTTTATTAATCTATTTTATGATCAGTATTATAATATCGATCAATTAAATTATTTATATTGAATTTACATGATATTTAATTTTTATGATTATTATAATTAAATATTGTATTAACATTTGAAAAAAAAATTAAAAATTATAATATTTTCAATGATTATATCCTTGAAAATGAGAAAAAATTATAAAAATAATTTTTTTGTTATTTAATTATTAAAATAAATTCTATAAACCATAAAATACCTAAATACTTAAATTACTAAACTTTTAAACCTTGATATTGTTGCACCACACACACATAGTGACGGATCACAATACACACGTGCACATATTCTTGTCCATTTTGGTGTAGCATTTAGAGGGGCCAACAAGTCGTGGAAGTAGCCAGAAGTATGTGCCACCAGCTTGTAGAGGGCTCCACTAGCAAGCTGGAATGATAACATTTAGACAAACGATGAGACCGAGCAATGTGGTCGGGAGTAAACCCAGGAGTAGCTAGGAGTGGGTCCCACTAGCCGTATCATGCAGCATAGAGGGCCACCCTACCGTCGCCCAATAGGAGTATTGGGTAATCCATTATTAATTGGAGAGCCGGCAAAATCCGAAGCATCACCAAACAAGGTCAGTAAGCAATAGAGTCCAGACCAGCCACACGGGAGCGAAAGATTCAAACTTGTAGTATATGTTTTTTGTCTTATTTGTATTTTGGACATTGTATGTACCATGTACTTGTAGAGACGGATCATGCCATACTCACACACAAATCTTGTCTGTTCTCTATGAAGCATGCAATGAGGGCAACTAGACCCATGAGTATCTTTAAGTGGGGCCTACTAATGCATTTTGTAAATACACATTAGGCGATTCTACACTTCCGGGAGCAAACGACCAATCTTTATAGCATTGTGTAATTTTACTTGCATTCTAGCTTGGTTGCACACGTAGATAATTAGACTATGAGATGGACCTCATCACACATGCACACCGAAGCATGCATATTTTTTTATATTTTGTCGGTGCAAAATACAGCCACTTCTTGGAGCTGGAGGAGGAAGCATTCTAACCCAAGAGATACTCTTTTGAGGATCATTGGAGCAAAAGAATGTGGAACTCAGAGGTGAGAAAGAATTAACAAAGTGCCGTAGATATGGACTTGTGGATTTATCGGTATTCCGTTTTACATGTATTCCATTGCATAGCAATGACATAAGTAAATGTTTGATACTGCATGTTACACACATGCACAATCTTATATTTGCACAATTTTAATATGGTGCATCATTCAGGTTCCTCAAAAAGGCTTGGACAAATCTGAATGGAAAGGATGCAGTTTGCATAATGACTAAATGCCAACTCTGAAGTCCGGGAATGCCAGGTGATTTTAGTTGTATTCGTACGCTTGGAATTATTAGGTATTATGTTTTTTTATGTATTTTATGCATAGAATCGTTAAGGTGCATAGGATTTGGTCCTCTGACCTAAATTAGTCAGCTTTTTAGTCTCTTATAAGTTGTGTGCCTAAATGATAAATAAAGTGTGTATTTTCCAAAAAAAAAAACAAAAAAAAACCATAAACCCTAAACTGTAAATCCTAAACCTTAAACCATAAACTATAACCCTAGTCCATAAACCCAATATCCTAAATCTCATGTTTTGCACTTTTATAATCAAATGACTAAGTGTTAAATTTAAATTGAAATTCAAAACTTTTAGGAATGTCACAGATATATCTTTTTGTATATGTAACACAAAGTAATGACTCAAGGGGTGAGTCATGGATTTAGTCTCTTTCTTGCTTTAGATTATTGTAGCATTAGCAATGGTCATGATTGTATATTTTGTCTCTAGAACTCAAAATCATATCGATGAGAATACGCCATAACTTGTGTCTCTCTGTTGAACATATTGTTATAGCACTAAGAATGATCATGAATACATATTTAATCACTATAATACTAGGCCACAGTATTGGATTTGAACATAGCTTGTCCACGTTATCTTTATATTGCAAAGTCTTTGCACTAGAAATGATTGTAACTTTGGACATTCCTCAAGAGAAAAAATCATGACCCTAGAAATAGTTAAAGCTCGAGTACTACTCTTTATAACTTTCTATAGCTAAAATTCTTGGGATTGAAAATATCACTTTGGGTTTTTCCTTTGATTTGTGACCTCAAGTGTCAATATGCAAGACTAATATTTTGAGCAATTATTAAAACCTTTTATACATTTGAATATGATTCATTTACACCTTTTTGGGTAACGTGATCTTGTATACATAACTAATTTAATAAAAAAAATGATACTTTTCATATCCACGAGTATATAAAAAAAGGCATAGATATGCTAATAAAATAAATATTTTGATTCTTGATTGAAAAAGAGCCCATACTTCTTGCCCTACTCAAACCGCCCTGGGGCTAGTTTGTTCTAATAGGCTACAAGGTGGTTATTTTTTTAGAGGTGAAATATGTTTTAAAAAAATTACTTTGAGTGTGTGCATGAGAGATATTTTAAAAGAAATTACAATAATCAATATAAATAGCATCCTTAACAACAAGATATTTCAACACATAGGGGTACAACTTTGGTTTAATCTGTTAGAGTACATGAGTCAAATTACCTTTGATAACCCAGTGATTCAATATCAAATATGATGAGACATAATAGAGATAAAGTAAAACCTCCTATTATTTTGTTTAGAGCTTTAGCAATCATTTTAGAATTGAGAGAGGAACAAAATAAATTATTTTAATTATTTAATATAATTTTAATTATTATTTTAATTATTTATCAGTTTATTTATATAGAAATATTAATTACAAAATAAATTATTAGTGAGACAGATCTAATTTAAATTAAACTGGTATATCCTAAATCATAAATAATAAATCTCATTTTTTTCATTTTAATTTTAAATATTAATATTTAATTATTTATTTGATTAATTTTATATAAATATTAATTACAAAATAAATTATGAGTTATACAAATATAATTTATATAAATTAGTTTTCATCAAAATAATTTATATAAACTTTTTAAAAGAAAAAAAAATTTCAAAACAAAAAATTAATATATTGTAATATATTTTGCTTTGCTTCTAAATAATTTTAGGTTTTGTAATTTTAATATAATTGATATCTATCTTATTAATAATAGATTATTAATTTATTTTTTGATCATTATTAGAATATTTATCAATAAAATAGTTTATATTGAATTTATATGATATATAAATATAATGATTATTATAACTAAATATTGAATTCACTCTTGAAAAAATTTAAAAATTATTATATTTTCAAAGGTTATAACCTTAAAAAATGAAAAAAAATAATAAAAAATAAAATTTTTGTTATATCATTTTTTAAATAAAACCTATATATCATTAAATGCTTACTTGCTTAAATCAGTAAGCTCATAAATCTCGAAACCCCTAAATACATAAATCTTTTAACAGCAATATACTACTTAATAAATAATAAATCCCATTTGTATTTCTATTTATTATAATTTTAAATATTCAATTTAATTATTTATAGTTTTATTTTTTAGAAAAATTAATTACCAAATAAATTTTGAGTGAGAGAAATATTATTTATATAATTTATTTTAATAAAAAAAAATAAGCTTATAAAAAGAAGTAAAATTTTAAAAATTAAATATTATTATTAAGTAATATATTTTTATTTGATTTTGAATCATTTTGTGTTATATAAATATATTTTAATTAATATTTATATTATTAATAATAGTTTATTAATTTAATTTTTGATCATTATTATAATATATATCATTAAATTTATTTATATTGAATTTATATGATATATAAATTGTAGGATTAATATAATTATACATATCATTCACATTTCAAAAAATTTTAAAAAATTATTTTATTTTCTATGGTTATAACCTTAGAAAATCAGAAAAAATCAAAAATAGAATTTTAATTTTTTATTTTATAAATAAAAGCTATAAACCACTAAATGCCTAAAAACACAAATTGCTAAACTCCTAAACGATAAAACTTTTAAATAATCAAACCATTAAACTGGTATACGATATATAATAAATCATAAATCTCATTTTAATTTGTATTCATTATAATTTTAAATATTCATTTTAATTATTTATTAGTTTATTTTTTATAGAAATATCAATCACAAAATAAATAATGAGTGAGACAAATATAATTTTAATAATATATCTTTAATCAAAAAAAAATAAGCTTATATAAAGAAGTAAAAATTTAAAAACAAAAAATTATTATTTACTAATGTATTTTACTTTGAATTTGAATCATTATATATAGGTTTCGCAATTATATTTTAATTGCGATCAATCTTATTAATAATAGTTTATTAATTTATTAATTGATCATTTTTATAATATCAAACAATAAAATTACTTATATTCAATTAAAATGACTTATAATTATTATGTTATTATAACTAAATATTATATTTACATTTGAAAAAAAATATAAAATTATTATAATTTCAAAGGTTATAACCTTCAAAAATGATAAAAAATCACAAAAATAATTTTTTATTATTTTATTATTTAAATAAAACTAATAAACCACTAAATGCCTAAATATTTAAATCTCTAGACTCCTAAACCCCAAAACCCCCTAAATACTTAAACCATTAAACCTATATAACCTAAATAATAAATAATAAATCTCATTTTTACTTGTATTCATTATAATTTTAAATATTCATTTTAATTATTTTTTAGTTTATTTTTATAGAAATATTAATTACAAAATAAATAATGAGTGAGACAAACATACTTTAAATAAATTATTTATTTGAAAACAAAAATAAGCTTATAAAAATAAACAAAATTTCAAAAATTTAAAATTTTTTTTAGTAATATAATTTACTTTGATTTTGAATTATTTTGGGTTTCGCAAATATATTTTAATAAATAACTATCTTAATTAATAATAGTTTATTAATTTATTTTTTGATCATTATCATAATATATATTAATACATTTTTTTATATTGAATCTAAAACAAATATAATTATTAAGATTATTATAACTAAGTATTGTATTCATATTTTAGAACTATTAAAAAATTATTATATTTTTAAAAGTTATAACGTTTGAAAATCACAAAAATTCATAAAAATAAATTTTTAGTTATTTCATTGATTAAATAAAACCTATAAACACGAAAATGTGTAAACATATAAATCAATAAACTCCTTAACCCAAAACCACAAAAAAACTTAAACAATTAAATAGTTATACCCAAAATAATAAATCATAAATCTAATTTTTATTAGTATTCATTATAATTTTAAATATACATTTTTTTATTTATTATTTTAATTTTATAGAAATATAAATTAAAAAATAAATTATTAGTGAGACAAATATAATTTAAATAATTTTTTTTTCATCAAAAAATATATAGGCTTAAAAATGGATACAAAAATTTAAAAATTTAAAATTACTATTTAGTAAAATATTTCACTTTGATTTTGAGTCATTTTAGGTTTTGCAAATATATTTTAAACAATATTTATCTTCTTAATAATTGGTTATTACTTTTTTATGATCATTATTATAATAAATATCAATAAAATAGTTTATATTGAATTTATATTATATATAATTATTATGATTATTATAACTTCATATTGTATTCACTTTTCAAAAAAAATTTAAAAATTATTATATTTTCAAAGATTGTAACCTTCAAAAAAGATAAAAAATAACAAAAATAAATTTTTTGTTATTTTATTTTTTATATAAAACCTATAAACCACTAAATGACTAAATACTAAAATGAAAAAACTCCTAAACCCCGAAGCCCATAAATACTTAAAACATTAAATTAGTATAGTCTAAATAATGAATCATAAATCTCAGTTTTATTAGTATTCATTATAATTTTAAATATTCATTTTAATTATTTATCAGTTTATTTTTATAGAAATATTAATTACAAAATAAATTATTAGTGAGACATATATAATATAAATTAAACCGATATACCCTAAATAATAAATAATAAATCTCAGTTTTTTTCATTATAATTTTAAAAATTCATTTTAATTATTTATTTGTTTATTTTTATATAAATATTAATTAAAAAATAAATTATGTGTTAGACAAATATAATTTATGTAAATTATTATTAATCAAAAAAATAGATAAACTTTTTAAAATAAAAAAAAATTTCAACACAAAAAATTATTATATAGTAATATATTTTGGTTTCCTTATGAATCATTTTATATTTCGTAATTATATTTTAATTGATATCTATCTTATTAATAATAGATTATTAATTTATTTTTTGATCATTATTAAAATATTAATCACTAAAATTGTTTATATTGAATTTATATGATATATAAATATAATTATTATTATACCTAAATATTAAATATGCTTTTGAATAAAATTTAAAAATTATTATATTTTCAAAGGTTATAACCTTTGAAAATATCAAAAAATAATAAAAATAAATTTATTATTATTATTTTTACAATAAAACTTATAAACCACTAAATGCATACACAATTAAATCAGTATACTCCTAGACCACATAATACCTAAGTACATAAACCATTAAACCACTATATAATACATAATAATTAATAAATCTAATCTTTATTTCTATTTATTATAATTTTAAATATTCATTTAACTATTTATTAGTTTATTTTTATAGAAATATTTTTTACAAAATAAATTATGAGTAAGACAAATATAATTTAAATAATTTATTTTTAATCAAAATATATATATACAATTATAAAAGAAGTAAAATTTAAAAATTAAAAATTATTATTTAGTAATATATTTTACTTTAATTTTGAATCAATTTGGGTTTTGTAAATATTTTTTAATGAATATCAATCTTATTACTAAAAGTTTATTTATTTAATTTTTAATCATTATTATAATATCTAACAATAAAATTATTTATATTGAATTTATATAATGCATGATTATTAATAATATTATAACTAAATATTGTACTCACATTTCATAAAATTTATAATCTCAAAACAATTAAACTGGTAAACATTAATAATAAATCATAAATCTCATTTTAATTTTTATTCAGTATAATTTTAAATTTTTATTTTAATTATTTATCAGTTTATTTTTATAGAAATATTAATTACAAAATAAATTATTAGTGATACAGATATAATTTAAATAATTTATATTTCATCAAAAAAAAATATAAGCTTATAAAATTAGGCACAATTTTAAAAACAAAAATTTATTATTTAATAAAATATTTTATTTTGATTTTGTATCATTTTAGATTTTGCATTTATATTTTAATTTATATGATTCTTTTTAATAATATTATATTAATTATTTATTGATCATTATTATAATATCTATTAATAAAATTATTTATATTGAGTTTACATTATATA
Organism: Sapria himalayana; assembly: GCA_029783825.1. Lineage (NCBI taxonomy): Eukaryota > Viridiplantae > Streptophyta > Magnoliopsida > Malpighiales > Rafflesiaceae > Sapria > Sapria himalayana. Next base: position 490,428 of record JAREIK010001501.1, on the reverse strand, counting down.
TAATTTTTAAGATAATTATAACTAAATATTATATTCACATTTAAAAAAAATTAAAAATTATTATATTTTCGAAGGTTATAACCTTCGAAAATTATAAAAAAACAAAAAATTAAATTTTTTGTTTTTTCATTCTTTAAATTAAAACAATAAATCACTAAAGGCATAAACACTTAAACCACTAAACCCCAAAACACCTAAATACCTAAACCATTAAAACTGTATGTCCTGAATAATAAATAATAAATCTCACTTTTATTTGTATTATTTATAATTTTAAATATTCATTTTAATTATTTTTTAGTTTATTTTTATAGAATTATAAATTACAAAATATATTATGAGGAAGACAAATATAATTTAAATTATATACTTTTAAGAACAAAAAATATAAACTTATAAAAAGAACAAAACATCAAAAACATTATTATTTAGTAATTTATTTTACTTTGATTTTGAATAAATTTAGGTTTTAAAAATATATTTTAAATAATATCTATCTTATTTATAATAGTTTAATAATTTATTTTTTGATCAGTAATATAATATCTATCAATATAATTGTTTATATTGAATTTATATGATATATAATTATTAATATTATCAAAACTAAATATAGTATTCACATTTAAAAAAAATTTAAAAATTGTTATATTTTTAAAGGTTATAACCTTAAAAAATGAAAAAAAATAACAAAAAATAATTTTTTCTTATTTCATTGTTTAAATAAAACTTATAAACCATTAAATACCTAAACACATAAATCTCTAAACTCCTAAACCACGAAGCCCCTAAATACTTAAACCTTTAAACTCGTAAACCTTAAATATAATTTAAATAATTTATTGAAATATTAATTACAAAATAAATTATGAGTGATACAAATATACTTTAAATAATTTATTTTTTATCAAAAAAAATATAATTTTATAAAATGTGGGAAAAACTAAAAAACAAAAATTATTATTTAATAATAAATTTACTTTGATTTTTAATCATTTTAGTTTTTGTAATTAAATTTTAATTTATATCTATCATATTAATAATAGTTTATTAATTTATTTTTTGATAATTGATATAATATCTATCAATAAAATTTTTTATATTTAGTTTATATTAAATATAGTTATAATAATTATAATTACTAAATATTGTATTCACATTTTTAAAAAATTGTAAAATTATTATATTTTCAAAGGTTATAATATTTGAAAATTTCAAAAAATATCAAAAATAATTTATTTGTTATTTCATTATTTAAATTAAACCTATAAATGACTAAATGCCTAAATACTTAAATGAATAACTTCTAAATCTCGAAAACCTTAAATCATTTTTTTTAATCAGATATATCCCAAATAATAAACAATAAATATCATTTTTATTTTTTTCATTATAATTTTAAATATTCATTTTAATTATTTATTTATTTATTTTTATATAAATATTAATTACAAAAAAAATTATGAGTTAGACAAATATAATTTATATAAATTATTTTTCATCAAAAAAAATATAGATAAACTTATTAAAAGAAATTAAAAACAAAAAATTATTATATAATAATATAATTTGCTTTGCATCTGAATCATTATTGGTTTTGTAATTATATTTTAATTGATATCTATCTTATTAATAATAAATTATTAATTTATTATTTGATCATTATTAGAATATTTATCAATAAAATTGTTTATATTGAATTTATATGATATTTCAATATAATGATTATTATAACTAAATATTAAATTCACTTTTGAAAAAAATTTTAAAATTAATACATTTTCAAAGGTTATGACCTTTGAAAATGTGAAAAAATAAAAAAAGAATATATTTTTTTAATATTTCATTGTTTAAATAAAACTTATAAACCACTAAATGCCTAAACACTTAAATCAATAAATCCTAAATCTCTAAAACCCTAAATAATAAATAATAATCATTTTAAACCGGTAACCCAAAATAATAAATAATAAATCTCAATATTATTTTTTTCATTATAATTTTAAATATTCATTTTAATTATTTATTTGTTTATTTTTATATAAATATTAATTGCAAAATAAATAATGAGTTAGACAAATATAATTTATATAAATTATTTTTCAAATAAAAATATAGATAAATTTATAAAAAGAATAAAAAATTTTAAAATTAAAATTTATTATATAGTAATATATTTTGCTCTCCTTCTGAATCATTTTAAATTTTGTAATTATATTTTAATTGATATTTATCTTATTAATAATTATTTATTAATTTATTTTTTGATCATTTTTAGAATATTTATCAATAAAATTGTTTATATTGAATTTATATGATATATAAATATAATGATTATTATAACTAAATATTGAATTCACTTTTGAAAAAATTTTAAAAATTATTATATTTACAAAGGTTAACCTTTGGAAATATGAAAAAATAATAAAAATAAATTATATGTTATTTTGTTTTTTAAATAAAACCTATAAACCACTAAATGCATACACAGTTATATCAGTAAACTCCTAAACCCCGTAATGCCTAAATACATAATCTATTAAATTGCTATATACTACTTAATAATTAATAAATTGAATTTTTATTTCAATTTATTATTATTTTAAATATTCATTTTAATTATTTATTAGTTTATTTTTATATAAATTTTTATTACAAAATAAATTATGTGTGCGACACATATAATTTAAATAATTTATTTTTAATCAGAAAATTTATATACGCTTATATCATATATAATTATTAAAATTATTATAACTAAATATTATATTCACATTTCAAAAAATTTAACATATAAATTTATTTTTAATGGTTATAACATTTGAAAATCAGAAAAAATCCAAAAAAAATGTTTTATTTTTATTATATAAATAAAACCTATAAACCACTAAATACCTAAAAACATAAATTGATAAACTCATAAACGACAAAACTCCTAAATAATCAAACCATTAAACCGGTAAACCACATATAATAAATCATAAATCTCATTTTGATTTGTATTCTTTATAACTTTAAATATTCATTTTAATAATTTATTTTTACAAAATAAATAATGAGTTAGACAAATATAATTTTAATAATTTATTTTTAATAAAAAAAATATAAGCTTATAAAAAGAAGAAAAAATTTAAAAACAAAAAAGTATTATTTAGTAATATATTTTACTTTGATTTTGAATCATTATCTATAGGTTTTGCAATTATATTTTAATTGCTATCGATCTTATTAATATAAGTTTATTAATTTATTATTTGATCATTTTTATAATATATAAAAATAAAATTACTTATATTCAATTTAAATGTTATAAAATTATTAAGATTATTATAACTAGATATTATATTTACATTTGAAAAAAATTTAAAAATTATTATATTTTCGAAGGTTATAACCTTCGAAAATGATAAAAAATAACAAAAATAATTTTTTTATTATTTTATTATTTAAATAAAACTTATAAACCATTAATTGCCTAAACATTTAAATCTCTAGACTCCTAAACCCTAAAAACACCTAAATACTTAAACCATTACACCTATATAACCTAAATAATAAATAATAAATCAAATTTTTATTTGTATTCATTATAAATTTAAATATTCATTATAATTTTTTTTAGTTTATTTTAATAGAAATATTAATTACAAAATAAATAATTAGTTAGACATATATAATTTAAATAAATTATTTTTTTTGAAAAAAAAATAAGCTTATAAAAATAAACAATTTCAAAAATTTAAAATTTTTTTTCGTAATATAATTTACTTTGATTTTGAATTATTTTGGGTTCTGCCAATATATTTTAATTAATATCTATCTTATTAATAATAGTTTATTAATTTATTTTTTGATCATCAAAATAATATATATTAATAAAATTTTTTATATTGAATTTACATCAAATATAATTATTAAGATTATTATAACTAAGTATTGTATTCATATTTTAGAACTATTAAAAATTATTATATTTTTAAAGGATATAACCTTTGAAATCACTAAAATTCATAAAAATATATTTTTTGTTATTTCATTGATTAAATAAAACCTATAAATCAATAAATAAAACCTAAATGTGTAAACATATATATCAATAAACTCATTAACCCCAAAACGACAATAAACTTAAACCATTAAATAGGTATACCCTAAATAATAAATCATAAATCTCATTTTTATTAGTATTCATTATAATTTTATAAAATCATTTTAATTATTTATAAGTTTATTTTTATAGAAATTTAAATTAAAATATAAATTAATAGCTAGAAAAATTTAATTTAAATAATTTATTTTTCATCAAAAAATATATAAGCTTATAAATGGATACAAAAATTTAAAAATTAAAAATTAATATTTAGTAAAATATTTCACTTTGATTTTGAATCATTTTAGGTTTTATAAAAATATTTTAAACAATATTTATCTTATTAATAATTGTTCATTAATCTTTTGTATGATCATTATTATAATATTTATCAATATAATTGTTTATATTGAATTTACATTATATATAATTATTAAGATTATCATAACTAAATATAGTATTCACATTTAAAAAAACTCTAAAAATTATTATAGTTTCAAAGGTTATATTAAATTTTTTGTTATTTTATTTTTTAAATAAAACCTATAAACCACTAAATGCTAGGGGTAATCATGGGATGGGATGAATATTACAAATTTCAAGTCCCTTCCCATAGTTCGGAGATTTTTTTTTTGAAGATCCAGACCCGTCCCATAGGTTGAAAATATCGGGATGGGATGGGAATGAGATTGGGGATTTTGGGTAGGAAAAAACGGTTCAGGGACGGAATGGAGTTCGGCCATTTTTTTCAATTTAATTTCTTCAAACCGCCCAAGTTAGTTTATGTCTAAAACTTTTGTTGTACAATTTATCATTCCTTAGTTATGTATCTTTCAAACTCAAATTGGGCCAATTTTGTTTTTTCAAATATGCTGAATACTGCAAACGAATTCCATTACCTTTTCAAAAGCTTTGATGTGCAGAAAAGCATAGAAAAGTTAAATAGAACGGGACCGAGTTGTGTGCTTAATTTGGTTCTTTCTTTTTTCACAAGTTGGCTTTGTTCAGCCGAGTAAAAGTTAACCATTATAGCAATACTATATTTTTTAAACAATTACTTAAAATATTAAGGAATAGCTAAAGATGACCACAAACATTGGTGGCATCAATTACTACTTAGGTTATTGTTAAAATTAGGCAGCTTAATATAACAAAAAAAATAAAACTAATAACAACCATGATAATAATCATTTCAAAGGTCCGTCCCGGAACAGCAATGAAAATCCAAAACTAATTAATTATCTCTTCTACAACTCCTCCCATTTCTTCCTCCACTATAGAAGGATAACCAAAGATGAAAATGTGTTAATCATGTAGACATAAATTTCTATGATGAAAGAGTAATAAAAAAACAAATTATTACCTTAAACAATTTAATACACCCATTCAAAATTTAGTTGGCCAACTATAGTTGGAAGAATATTAGGATCTTGTGACCCCTCTAAAAATTGTAATTGAACCATATTTATATTGGATGAATAAAATAAGTAAAAGTGAAATTAAAATTTACAAGATTTGTATACTAACCTGATTCATTATCATCAAGGTCTAGAACTAATTGTTCAATTTCTAAGGTTTGTTTGAGCTTCTCAACTAATCTTGTTGACATATGAGAACTTCAGCTATAATTGGTGTTAAAGAACTCTTAAATTTATCTAAAGTTCTCCCCCCAGTGCTAAATATAGATTCATAGGCCACAGTAGATCCTTGGATAGCAAATATATCCCATGCTACATTTTCGAAAGAAGGATACCTAACCTCATTTACCTTCCACCAGTTTAGAAGATCAAAATCAATTCTATTTTCTTCAAGTTTGTCCTCAAAGTACCTATCTAAATCTTCCAAAGCTGCAACTTCTTGTTCTTTCTCGAATTCAATAAAAAAAATCATCAACATAAGTATCACTACCATCAAATAAATCATGATTTTTTTTCAACACAGTAGAATAGAAATCATCTTTTGATTCATCTTCATTTAAATCTTTATAAACATCCATCATCTCATTTAAAGCATTTATAACCTTTTTCACCAAATTTTTAGCCAATTCCTCACAATAATGCTAAGTGTACTTAACCTTGAGATATTTGAGCTTATATCTAGGTTCCAACACTACTGCTACAAAAAGCATAATATTTGTTGACTGAAGAGAACCCCAATATTTGTTGAATTTATGCCTCATTTTCATACCAATTTCAGACACCATTGTATCTCTACTATTTTCACAAAGCTCAATTTTTTTTCAAAATTTGAATAATCTTAGTAAAATAAACACTAGAGGTAGAATATTATGAGCCTCAAAATTTGAAAGTTACATCATAAAATGTTATCAAGAAACGAGCCAAAATTTTTGCATTTTTCCTGTCTCTCTCAGTTAGAACGTTTGAACCAAACTCCTTCAAAAAACTTTTGTCTTTGTCCTCCAACTTATCAAATTCTTTTTTATATTTTATATCAGTTTGTAGCATTAAATAAGTTGAATACCATCTAGTAGGACAATCAAATTGCAATGAAGATCCATATGTCAAGTTTGCTTCTTCAACACATAACTTAAACATATCTAATCTTTTAAGACTGCTCCTCACATATTTCACCACACCTCTAATTTTTTGAATAGCACCCTCAACTACTGCAATGCCATCTCTGACAATTAAGTTTAGTGTTGGGCAATCGTGCTTCAACGGGTAGTGAGATTAAGAAATAGAAAACAAAAGAAAACACAGAAACAAGAAATATATATATCCCAATCCACAAGCATCCATGACAGATTCAAAACGAGAAATCAACACAGAAATAACGTGTTTTGCTAGTCACTCAGTACGACTAGCTACCTCCACCAGAAAACGCTTATGCATTACAGATTAAAACCAAGAAATGGAGCGACTTACAGTATGCAGCATTCGGCAGTCATGAAATCGCGCTGAGAGAGAGGAGAACGAAGATAAATAGTTCAACCGGGTCAAAAAACAGCCGCTCGAAAAAATAAATACAAATCATTTTATACCTCCGTTATTGTGCTATTGCTGAATCCCCGGGCTTTTAATATTTCCTTTCTTGCACTTATATGAAAATATTAAAACAGATTATTAAGTAAAAACAAATTACATATACAGCATTTAGGTTATGAGCACAACATCTCATATGAAAATGCTCGCCTTTTTTTCAATTGTTATGAGCACAACACTTTTCTTCACAAGTCTTTTTTTCAATTGTTCAACTGCAACATCATTATCTGATGCATTGTCAATAGTAATGCACATCAACTTTCTCAAACCACATTCATTCATGCAAAACTTAATAGCATTTTAAATATTAACTCCAGAATGACTTTTAATTACACAAAAGATCAAAAGCCTTTTATGCATATTCCATTGAGAATCAATGAAATGAACACTCAAACATATATAAGACAAATTTTGAATTTTAGACCAAGTGTCGGTAGTCAATTAAACTCTACAACAATGAGATGATATGTTATCAAATAATTTTTTCTTTTCCTTCACAAACAAAGAAAAACAATCCCTCAACACAGAGTGCCTAAATGAAATTTTAAATTGAGGCACACTAACTTCACAAAACTCCTTAAACTCATCCCTCTCAACAAAACAAAAAGGCAATTCAACTTTTATGATCATTTCACCAAATCCTCCCTAACTAGTTGTTGATCAAATTGCCAACAAGTTAATTAGTTATCCTCTGAACAAGTACCTTTAGTGAAACTCAACAAATATTGTGACTTGTCGTTACCTTTGTGAGCTTTTATTAATTCTTTTTTGGGTGGAAATTTACTACAAGTCTTTCTAAAGTATTTCTATAAACACAAAGTACCTTGATCACTTTTTTCCAAGTATTCTTTCCTACACCATATACAAGCTGCCCTACCAGTTTCATTTCGCTCTCAATCAACTAATATCTCATAAGTTTCCCAAACAGCAGACTTATACTTTTTATGAGCTTTAGGTTAAGATGTACCTTGACATTCTTTTACAATTGGAGTTGAAGAACCTGTCGTAACAATAGGAGGGTTCGTGAATGGATGATGATTGGATTTACCAGTACTTTGATCATTAGAGATGTGATCATCTTCAATTTATTATATTTTTTGTTTACCGCTGGATTGTGCCATCTGTATTGCCATTAATTAATATGATATGTTAAGCATAAATACATATAAATATTTCAAACAAGCAAGCTCTACAAAACTGACTATAACACATTCGGCCCACTCATTCAGCCCAACCACAACCAATACTTAACAAAACTGACTAAGACACATAATAATAATAATTAATCACTCAATTCTCGTCAGAAAAACAAACCAAAAGGCTGGTGGCATCTTGGACATGGTGGAGGCAACCAAAAGTGCGACGGACAAGGGCTGGACCTAATTGAACACGGCTGGAACAACGTGAGGTGGCATGGATCTTTTTGGAACAGCAATAGGTGCATCGGAATTGGATGGGCAGTAGCAAAATTGGTTGCATCTTCATGTTATATATATATATATATATATATATATATATATTATTTATTTATGGTTCTAGTATAGGTTTTTTAGGATGGGACGTTTCTCGGGATGGATATTGATTAAGATCCGGAACCATCCCAAAAGAAAAAAATACGTGACAGAACGGGACGGGAAAAGTCAAAGTCAAAGATTTTTTCAGTCCCGATTCTTTCGGGACAAGGCTTCATGTAGTGTGATGAATCTCTCCGTACCATGAGCAGGAATACTAAATGCATATAAAGTTTAATCAGTAAACTCCTAAACCCCATAATGCCTAAATACATAAACCATTAAACTGGTAAATACTACTTAATAATTAATAAATCTAATTTTTATTGCCGTTTATTATATTTTTAAATATTCATTTTAATTATTTAGTAGTGTATTTATTTAGTAATATTTATTACAAAAATAAATTATGAGTGGGACAAATATAATTTAAATAATATATTATTTATCTAATAAAAATATATGCTTATAATTGAAATATAAATTTAAAAATTAAAAATTATTATCAAGTAATATAAGTTTCTTTAATTTTAAATCAATTTGGGTTTTGTAAATTTTTTTAATTAATATCTATCTTAATATTAATAGTTTATAAATATAATTTTTTATCATTATTATAATATATATCAATAAAATTATTTATAATAAATTTATATGATATATAATTATTAATATTATTATAACAAAATTTTGTATTAAAATTTCAAAAAATTTTAAATATTATTATATTTTCAAATGTTATAACCTATAAAAATGATAAAAAATTATGGAAATTTTTTTATTTTATTTTTTTAAATAAAACCTAAAAACCATTAAAAGCCTAAAAACATAAATCGCTAAACTCCTTAAGACAAAACCTCTAAATACTTAAAATCATTAAACTAGTATACATTAATAATAAATAATAAATCTCATTTTAATTTTTATTCAGTATGATTTTAAATTTTTATTTTAATTATTTATCAATTTATTTTATAGAAATATTAATTACAAAATAAATTATTAGTGAGACAGATCTAATTTAAATTAAACCAGTATCCATAAATAATAAATAATAAATCTCATTTTTTTTATTATAATTTTAAATATTCATTTTAATTATTTATTTGTTTATTTATATATATATTAATTACAAAATAAATTTAGTTAGACAAATATAATTTATATAATTTATTTTTCATCAAACAATTATTTATAAACTTTTTAAAAGAATAAAATATTCAAAAAAAAATTAATATATAGTAAAATATTTTGCTTTTCTTTTGAATCATTTTAGGTTTTGTAATTATATTTTAATTGATATCTGTCTTATTAATAATAAATTATTAATTTATTTTTTGATCATTATTAGAATATTTATCAAAAAAATTGTTTAGATTGAATTTATATGATATATAAATATAATGATTATTATAACTAAAGCTTGTGTTCACTTTTAAAAAAAAATTCAAAATTATTATATTTTGAAAGGTTATAATATTTGAAAATATTAAAAAATAATAAAAATATATTTATTGTTATTTTATTTTTTAAATATAACCTATAAACCATTAAAAGCCTAAAAACATAAATTGATAAACTCCTAAATGACAAAACCTCTAAATACTTATTCCATTTAACTAGTATAGATAAATAATAAATAATAAATCTCATTTTAATTATTATTTAGTATAATTTTAAATTGTTATTTTAATTATTTATCAGTTTAATTTTATAAAAATATTAATTAGAAAATAAATTATTAGTGAGACAGATCTAATTTAAATTAAATTGGTATCCGTAAATAATATATAATAAATCTCATCTTTTTCATATAATTTTAAATATTCAATTTAATTTTTATTTGTTTATTTTTATATAAATATTAATTACTAAATAAATTATGAGTTACACAAATATAATTTAGATAAATTATTTTTCATCAAAATAATATAGATAAACTTTTTAAAATAAAAAAAAAAATTTAAAGCAAAAAATTATTATATACTAATATATTTTGCTTTGCTTTTGAATCATTTTAGGTTTTGTAATTATATATTAATTGATATCTATCTTATTAATAATAGATTATTAATTTACTTTTTGATCATTATTAGAATATTTATCAATAAAATTTTTTATATTAAATTTATATGATATATAAATATAATGATTATTGTAACTAATGATTGAATCACTTTTTAAAAAAATTTAAAAATTATTATATTTTGAAATGTTATAACCTTTGAAAATATCAAAAAATAACTTTTTCTTCAGTATCTTTTTAAATTTTTATTTTAATTAATTATCAGTTTATTTTTATAGAAATATTAAGTACAAAATAAATTATTAGAGAGACAGATTTAATTTAAATTAATCCGGTATCCCTAAATAATAAATAATAAATCTTATTTTTTTTTCATTATAATTTTAAATATTCATTATAATTATTATTGCTTATTTATATATAAAAATTAATTACAAAATAAATTTAGTTAGAAAAATATAATATATATATATATATATATATTATATTTATAGAACACAAATAATTTTTAAAATTTTTTGAAATGTGAATACTATGTATATTTATATTAATCTTACTAATTATATATCATATATATTCAATATATACAATTTTAATGATAGATATTATAATAATCATCAAAAATTAAATTAATAAACTATAATTAATATATAAATAAAAATTAATATATATTTACATAACACAATGATTCAAAATCAAATCAAAATATATACTAAATAATATTTAGATAAAAAATATATTACTATATAAAAATGATTCAGAAGAATGCAAAATATATTACTATACAATAATTTGTTTTTTTAAATTTTTTTTTTCTTTTATGATAAATTATTTTTCATTTTAATGAAAAATAATGTATATAAATTATATTTGTCTAACTCATAATTTATTTTGCAATTAATATTTATATAAAAATAAACAAATAAATAATTAAAATGAAAATTTAAAATTATAATGAAAAAAATAATATTGAGATTTATTATTTATTATTTTGGGTTACCAGTTTAAAATGATTATTATTTATTAATTAGGGTTTTAGAGATTTAGGATTTATTGATTTACGTGTTTAGGCATTTAGTGGTTGTTATAAGTTTTATTTAAACATGAAATATCAAAAAATATATTCTTTTTTTATTTTTTCACATTTTCAAAGTTCATAACCTTTGAAAAATATATAATATTTATATTTTTTGAAATATGAATACCATGTATAATTATATTAATCTTACTAATGAAATATCATATAAATTCAATATAAACAATTTTATGATAAATATTCTAATAATGATCAAAAATAAATTAATAATTTATATTAATAACATAATATCAATTAAATATAATTACAATACCAATAATGATTCAGATGCAAAGAAAATTATATTATTATATAATAATTTTTTGTTTTTAATTTTTTTTAATACGTTTATCTATATTTTTTTTTTGATGAAAAATATTTATATAATTATATTTGTCTAACTCATAATTTATTTTTAATTAATATTTATATAAAAAATAACAAATAGATAATTAAAATGAATATTTAAAATTATAATGAAAAAAATAAAAATGATATTTTGTTTATTTTGATCATTATTATAATATCATTAATTAAAATTGTTTATATTAAATTTATATGATATATAATTAGTAAAATTAATATTATTATACAAAGTATTCACATTTAAAAAAATTTTAAAAATTAATTTTTTTTAAAAGTTATAACCTTTGAAAATTAGAAAAAATCTTAAATTTTTTTTTTATTTTTATTATATAAATAAAACCAATAGACCACTTAATGCCTAAAAACATAGATTGATAAACTCATAAACGAAAAAACTCCTAAATATTCAATCCATAAAACCGGTATACCACATATAAAAAATCATAAATCTCATTTTAATTTGTATTCATTATAATTTTAAATATTCATTTTAATATAAATTAGTTTATTTTTTTAGAAATATGAATTACAAATAAATACTGAGTTAGACAAATATAATTTTAATAATTTATTTATAATCAAAAAAATATAAGCTTATAAAAAGAAGTA
>JAREIK010001501.1:431210-473249 GCA_029783825.1 Sapria himalayana | reverse complement strand
TTTTACTTTTAAAAAGTTATCCATATTTTTTTGATAAAAATTAACTTTATATAAATATTATATTTGTCTAACTCATAATTTATTTTTAATTAATATTTATATAAAAATAAACAAATTAATAATTAAAATGATATTTACAATTATAATGAAAAAAAAATATTGAGATTTAATCTTTATTATTTGGGTATACTAGTCTAATTTTAATTAGATCTGTCTCACTAATAATATATTTTGTAATTATATTTATATAAAAATAAATTATAAATAATTAAAATAAAAATTTAAAATAATACTGAATAAAAATTAAAAAACGAGATTTATGAATTATTATTATGTATACCATTTTAATAGTTTAAGTATTTAGAGTCTTGTCTTTTAGAAAGTTTAGTGATTTCTTTTTAGGGCATTTAGTGGTTTATAGGGTTTATTTAACAATGAAATACAAAAAAACTATTTTTGATATTTTTTCACATTTTCAAAGTTTATACAATTGAAAATATAATAATTTTTAAATTATTTCAAAAATTATTATAGATTATTAAGTTCATAATAATCTTAATAATTATAGAGTCATTTAAATTCAATATAAAGAATTACATTGCTAGATATTATAATAATGATCAAAAACATTTAATAAACTAGTATTAATAAGATAGATATTATTTAAAATATATTTGCAAAATCTAAATTTATTAAAATCAATGTAAAATATATTACGATATAATAATTTTTTAATGTTTGGGCTTTTTTATAACTTTATATTTTTGTTTTTAAAAATAAATTATTTAATTTATATTTGTCTTAATCATAATTTATTTTGTAATTTATAATTCTATATTACTAAACTACTAAATAATTAGAATGAATATTAAAAATTATAATGAATACAATAAAATTGAGATTTATTATTTATTATACAGGATATACTAGTTTAATGGTTTAAGTATTTAGGTGTTTGTGGTTTAGGAGTTTAGTGATTTAAGTGTTTAGACCTTTAGTGATTTATAGTTATTATATAAAGAATTAAAAAACCAAAAACTTTAATTTTTTGAATTTTTTAATTTTTGAAGTTGTAACCTTTGAAATAAAATAATTTTAATTTTTTTTAAATGTGAATATAATATTTAGTTATAATAAACTTAATAATTATATATAATTTAAACTAAATATAAAATAATTTATTAATAGATATTATAATAATGATCAATAAATAATTAATAAACTAGTATTAATAAAATGATATTAAATAAAATATAATTGAAAAAATCTAAAATGATTCGAAAATCAAATAAGATATATTACTAAATAGTAATTATTTATTTTTAAAATTTGCCTTTTTTATAAGCATATATATTTTTTTAGATGAAAAATAAATTATTTAAATTATATCATCTCACTAATAATTTATTTCGTAATTAATATTTCTATAAAAATAAACTGATAAATAATTAAAATGAATAGTTAAAATTATAATGAATACTAATAAAAATGAGAATTATGATTTATTATTTAGACTATACTAATTTAATGTTTTGAGTATTTAGGAGCTTCGGGGATTAAAAGTTTAGTCATTTTAGTATTTAGTCATTTTAGTATTTAGTCATTTAGGTTATAACCTTTGAAAATATAATAATTTTTAATTTTTTTGAAGGTTGTGAATACAATAAGAAGTTAAAAATAAAAATAATAAAATATCATATAAATTCAATATAAATTATTTTATTGGTATATATTATAATAATGATCATAAAAAAATAATAAACAATTATTAATAAGATAAATATTGTTTAAAATATATTTGAAAAACCTAAAATGATTCTTAATCATAGTGAAATATTTTACTAAATATTAATTTTAAATTTTTAAATTTTTAAATTTTTAAATTTTTAAATTTTTGTATCTATTTATATGCTTATATATTTTTTGATGAAAAATAAATTTTTTAAATTATATTTGTCTCACTAAAATTTATTTTTAATTTATATTCTCTAAAAAATAAACTAATAAATAATTAAGATGTATGTTTAAAATTATAATGAATACTAATAAAAATGAGATTTATTTTTTATTATATATAGTATACCAGTTTAATGGTTAAATTATTTAGGGGTTTTGTCATTTAGAAGTTTAGCAATTTATGTTTTTAGGCATTTCGTGGTTTCTAGGTTTTATTTATATAATAAAAAGAAAACTTTTTTTGATTTTTTCTGATTTTCAAAGTTTATAATCTTTGAAAATAAAATAAATTTTAAAATTTTTTGAAATGTGAATACCATGTATAATAATATTAATATTACAAATTATATATCATATAAATTAAATATAAACAATTTTAATGATATAAATTATAATAATGATCAAACATTAAATTAACAAACTATTATTAAAAATCTAAATATTAATTAAAATATATTTACATAACACAAAATGATTCAAAATCAAATCAAAATATATTACTAAATAATAATTTTTAATTTTTAAATCTGTCCTTTTTTTAAGCTTATATTTTTTTTATTAAATATAAATTAGCTAAATATTATGTGTCTCATTCGAAATTTATTTAGAATTAATTTTTCTAAAAAATTAAACTATAAATAATTAAAATGAATATTTAAAATTATAATAAATAGAAATATAAATCAGATTTATTATTTAATATGTAAAATATTGCTATTAAAAGGTTTATGTATTTATGGGTTTCGGGGTTTATGAGCTTACTGATTTAAGTAAGTAATCATTTAATGATAGATATTCTAATAATTATCAAAAAATAAATTAAAAATCTATTATAAATAACATTGATATTACTTAAATATAATATCAAAACCTAAAATGATTCAAAAGCAAAGCAAAATATATTACTAAATAATAATTATTTGTTTTTAAATTTTTATTCTTTTTATAAGCTTATCTATTTTTTGATGAAAAATATTTTTTATAAATTATATTTTTAACTCATTATTAATTTTATAATTACTACAGATATACAAATAAAAAACTAAAAATCAAAATAATGTTTTAAAATTATAATGAAAAAGTTTAAAAATGAGATTTATTAATTATTATTTAGTGTATACTTGTTTAAAGGATTATCTATATACGGGTATCAGTATTTTGTATTTAGTGATTTAAGTGTTTAGGCATTTAGTGGTGTATTTGTTTTATTTAAACAATGAAATAATAAAAAATATATTTTTTTTTATTTTTTTCACATTTTTAAAGGTTATAACCTTTCAAAATATAATAATTTTAAAGTTTATTTCAAAAGTTAATATAATATTTAGTCATAATAATCATTATATTTATATATCATATAAATTCTATATAAACATTTTTATTGACAAATATTCTAATAATGATCAAAAAATAAATTAATAATCTATTATTAATAAGATATATATCATTTAAAATATAATTACAAATATTAAAATGATTCAGAAGCTAAGCAAAATATATTACTATATAATGAGTTTTTGTTTTGAAATTTGTTTTTTAAAATTTATCTATATTTTTTTTTTGATGAAAAATAATTTATATAAATTATATTTGTTTAACTTATAATTTATTTTGTAATTAATATTTATATAAAAATATACAAATAAATAATTAAAATGAATATTAAAAATATAATGAAAAAAATAAGTTTTATTATTTATTATTTAGGGTATACCGGTTTAATTTAAATTAGATCTTTCTAACTAATAATTTATTTTGTAATTAATATTTCTTTAAAAATAAACTAATAAATAATTAAAAAAAAATTTAAAATTAAACCGAATAAAAATTAAAATAAAATTTATGAATTATTATTAATGTATACCAGTTTAATTTTTTAAGTATTTAGAGGTTTTGTCATTTAGTAGTTTAGCGATTTATGTTTTTTGGCATTTATAGGTTTATAGGCTTTATTTATACAATAAAATAATAAAAAAAAATTGTAATTTTTTCTCATCTTCATAGGACATAACCGTTGAAAATATAATAATATTTAACATTTTTTGAAATTTGAATATTATATTTAGTTCTAAAAATATTAAAAATTATATATCATATAAATTCAATATAAAGAATTTTATTGATAGATATTAATTATTATAATAATGATGATAAATTAAATTAATAAACTATTAATAATAAGATAGATATTAATTAAAAAATATTTACTAAACCCAAATTGATTCAAAATTAAAGTAAAATATATTACTTAATAATAATTTTAAATTTTTAAATTTTTTATTTATAAGGGTAAATACTTTTATTGATTAAAAATAAATTATTTAAATTATATTTCTCGCACTCATACTTTATTTTGTAATAAATATTTATATAAAAATAAACTAATAAAAAATTAAAATGAATATTTAAAATTATAATAAATAGAAATGAAAATTAGATATTTTAATTATTAAGTAATATATAGCAGTTTAATGGTTTATGTATTTAGGCATTACGAGGTTTAGGAGTTTACTGATTTAATTGTGTATGCATTTAGTGGTTATATGTTTTATTTAAAAAATTAATAAACAACAAATTTATTTTTAATATTTTTTGATTTTTTCAAATGTTACAACCTTTGAAAATATAATAATTTTTAAATATTCTTCAAAATGAATTCAATTTTTAGTTATAATAATCAGTATATTTATATTTCATAAAAATTCAATATAAATAATTTTATTGATAAATATTCTAATAATGATCAAAAAATAAATTAATAATCTATTATTAATGAGATAGATATCAATTAAAATATAATTACAAAAAAATGATTCAGAAGCAAAGCAAAATATATTACTATATAATAAATTTTTGTTTTGAAATTTTTTCTTATTTTTATAAGTTTATCATATTTTTTGATGAAACATAATTTATATAAATTATATTTGTATAACTCATAATTTATAATGTTATTAATATTTAATAAAAATAAACGAATAAATAATTAAAATGAATATTTTAAATTATAATAAAAAAAATAATATTGAGATTTATTATTTATTAATTAGGGTATACCAGTTTAAAAAAATTATCTTTTTAGGGTTTTAGAGATTTAGGAGTTATTGATTTAAGTGTTTAGGCATTTAGTGGTTTATAGGATTTATTTAAATAATGAAAAAACAAAAAAACTTATTTTTGATATTTTCTCACAATTTGAAAGGTTAAAACCTTTGAAAATATAATAATTTAAATTTTTAAAAAATTTGAATACAATATTTTGTAATAATAATCATTATAATTATATATAATCTTAACAAAATATAAATAATTTTATTGATAGATATTAAATCAATTATCAAATAATAAATTAATATGTTATTATTAATATGATAGATATAAATTAAAATATAATTGCAAAACCTAAAATTATTCAAAATCAAAGTAAAATTTATTAATAAATAATAATTTTTTTTTAGTTTTTGCTTCTTTTTATAAGCTTATATTTTTTTTTTGATGAAAAATAAATTATTTAAATTAAATTTGTATCACTCATAATTTACTTTCTAATTAATATTTTAATAAATTATTTAACTTATAATTAAGGTTTACGAGTTTAAAGGTTTAAGTATTTAGGTGCCTTTGTGTTAAGGAGTTTAGAGATTTAAGTGTTTAGAGATTTAGTGGTTTATAAGTTTTATTTAAACAATGATATAGCAAAAAAATTTATTTATTTTATTTTTTCTAATTTTTGAAGATTATATCGTTTGAAAATATAATATTTTTTAAATTTTTTTCAAATGTAAATATAATATTTATTTATAATAATCTTCAAAATATAAGTCATTTAAATTCAATATAAATAATTACATTGCTAGATATTATAATAATGATCAAAAAATAAATTAATAAACTATTATTAATGAAATAGATATTATTTAAAAAGTATTTCTAAAATCTAAATTTATTCAAATCAAAGTAAAATATATTACTAAATAATAATTTTTTTTAATGTTTTTCTTTTTTTATATGTTTATATTTTTGTTATTAAAAATAATTTATCTAAATTATATTTTTATTACTCATAATTTATTTTATAATTTATAATTCTATAATAATAAACTAATAAATAATTAAAATGAATATTTAAAATTATAATGAACACAAATAAAATTGAGATTTATTATTTATTTTTTAGGATATACCAGTTTAATGGTTTAAGTATTAAAGTGTTTTATGGTTTAGAAGTTTAGTTATTTAATTGTTTAGGCCGTTAGTGATTTAATTGTTTAGACCTTTATTGATTTATATTTTTTATTTTAAGAATGGAAAAACAAAAAATTTAGCTTTTTCATTATTTTTAATTTTTGAAGGTTATAATCTTTGAAAATATAATAATTTTTAAGTATTTTAAATTTGAATATAATATTTAGTTATAATAATCTTAATAATTATATAAAATGTAAACTCAATATAAATAATTTTATTGATATATATTATAATAATGATCAATAAATAAATTAATAAACGAGTATTTATAAGATTGATATAAATTAAAATATAATTGTAAAATCTAAAATGATTCAATATCAAAATAAGATATATTACAAAATAATAATTAATTTTTTTTTAAATTTTCATTTTTTTATCATCATTTTTTTAATGAGAAATAAATTATTTAAACTATATATGTCGCACGAATAATTTATTTTGTAATTAATATTTCTATAAAAATAAACTGATAAATAATTAAAATGAATATTTAAAATTATAATGAATACTAATAAAAATTAGATTTATGATATATTATTTGGACTATACTAATTTAATGCTTTAAGTATTTATGGGGTTCGGGGTTTAGGAGTTTAGTCATTTTAGAATTTAGTCATTTAGTGGTTTATATGTTTTATATAAAAAATTAAATAACAAAATATTTAATTTTGTTTTTTTTCTCATTATTTAAGGTTATAACCTTTGAAAATATAATAATTTTTAAATTTTTTTAACAAGCGAATATAATATGAAGTTATAATAATCATAATAATTATATATCATATAAATTCAATATAAACTATTTTATTAATATATATTATAATAATGATCATAAAATAGTAATAAACAATTATTAATAAGATAAATATTGTTTAAAATATATTTTCAAAACGTAAAATGTTTCAAAATCAAAATTAAATATTTTACGAAATATTAATTTTAAATTTTTAAAATTTTGTATCCATTTATAAGCCTATATATTTTTTGATGGAAAATAAAATATTTAAATTTTATTTTCACACTAATAATTTATTTTTTAATTTATATTTCAATAAAAATAAACTAATAAATAATTAAAATGTATATTTAAAATTATAATGAATACTAATAAAAATGAGATTTATGATTTATTATTTAGGGTATACCTATTTAATTGTTTAAGTTTTTTGTTGTTTTGAGGTTAATGAGTTTATTGATTTATATGTTTACACATTTAGGTGTTTATAGGTTTTATTTAATCAATGAAATAACAAAAAATTTATTTTTATTAGTTTTTCTGATTTTCAAATGTTATAACATTTAAAAATATAATTATTTTTTAATTTTTATAAAATTTGAATGCAATACTTATTATAATAATCTTAAAAATTATATTTGTTGTAAATTCAATATATAAAAATTTATTAATATATATTATTATAATGATCAAAAAATAAAATAATAAACTATTATTAATAAGATAGATATTAATTAAAATATATTTGCAGAAACCAAAATAATTCAAAATCAAAGTAAATTATATTACTAATTAAAATTTTAAATTTTTGAAATTTTGTTTATTTTTATAAGCTTATTTTTTTTCATAAAAAAAAATTATTTAACTTATATGTCGCACTCATTATTTATTTTGTAATTAATATTTCTATAAAAATAAACTAAAAAATAATTAAAATGAATATTTAAAATTATAATGAATACAAATAAAAATGAGATTTATTATTTATTTTATAGGTTATATAGGTTTAATGGTTTAAGTATTTAGGGGGTTTTTGGGTTTAGGATTTTAGAGATTTTTATATTTAGGCATGTGATGGTTTATAAGTTTTATTAAAATAATAAAAAAATTATTTTTGTCATTTTTATCATTTTTGAAGGTTATAACCTTTGAAAATATAATAATTTTTAAATTTTTTTCAAATGTAAATATAATATTTAGTTATAATAATCTTAATAATTATAAGACATTTAAATTGAATATAAGTAATTTTATTGTTAGATATTATAAAAATGATCAAATAATAAATTAATAAACTTTTATTAATAAGATTGATAGCAATTAAAATATAATTACAAAACCTATATATAATGATTCATAATCAAAGTAAAATATATTACTAAATAATACTTTTTTGTTTTTAAATTTTTACTTCTTTTTATATGTTTATATTTTTTTGATTAAAAATAAATAATTAAAATTATATTCGTCTATCTCATTTATTTTGTGATTAATATTTCTATAAAAAATAAACTAATAAATAATTAAAATGAATATTTAAAATTATAATGAATACAAATTAAAATGAGATTTATGATTTATTATATGTGGTATACCGATTTAATGGTTTGATTATTTAGGAGTTTTGTCATTTAGGAGTTAATCAATTTATGTTTTTTGTCATTTAGTGGTTTATAGGTTTTATTTATATAATAAAAATAAAAAAAATCTTTTTTTTAGATTTTTTCTGATTTTCAAAGGTTATAACCTTTGAAAATAAATTAATTTTTAAAATCTTATGAAATCTGAATACTATGTATAATTATATTAATCTCACTAATTATATATCATAAAAATTAAATATAAACAATTTTAATGATAGATATTATAATAATGATCAAAATTAAATTATTAAAACTTTTATTAATAATAAAAATATATTTATATAACACAATGATTCAAAATCAAATCAAAATATATTACTAAATAATAATATTTAGATGAAAAATATATTACTATATAAAAATGATTCAGAAGAAAGAAAAATATATTACTATATAATAATTTCTTGTTTTAATTTTTTTTTTGTTTTAAAATAAATTATTTTTTATTTTAATGAAAAATAATTTATATAAATTATATTTGTCTAACTCAATTTATTTTGTAATTAATATTTAAATAAAAATAAATATATAAATAATTAAAATGAATATTTAAAATTATAATGAAAATAATAATATTGAGATTTATTATTTATAATTTAGGGTTACCAGTTTGAAAGGATTATTATTTATTATTTAGGGTTTTAGAGATTTAAGAGTTATTGAATTAAGTGTTTACGCATTTAGTGGTTTATAGATTTTATTTAAACAATGAAATATCAAAAAAATATATATTTTTTTATTTTTCACATTTTCAAAGGTTATAATCTTTGAAAATATAATAATTTTAAAATTATTTCAAAAAGTGAATTCAATATTTAGTTATAATAATAATTATATTTAAATATCATATAAATTCAATATAAATAATTTTATTGATAAATATTCTAATAATGATCAAAAAATAAATTAATAATCTATTATTAATAAGATAGATATAATTACAAAACCAATAATGATTCAGAAGCAAAGCAAATTATATTATTATATAATAATTTTTTGTTTTTAATTTTTGATGAAAAATAATTTATATAAATTATAATTGTCTAACTCATATTTTATTTTGTATTTAATATTTATATAAAAATAAACAAATAAAAAATTAAAATTAAAATTTAAAATTATAATGAAAAAAATAAAAATGAGATTTATTGTTTTTTATTTAGGATATATCTGATTAAAAAAATTATCTATTTAGGGTTTTCGAGATTTAAAAGTTATTAATTTAAGTATTTAGGCATTTAGTGGTTTATAGGTTTTATTTAAACAATAAAATAACAAATAAATTATTTTTGATATTTTTTCAAATTTTCAAAGATCATCATAACATTTGAAAATATAATAATTTAAAATTTTTTAAAAATGTGAATACAATATTTAGTAATAATAATTATTATAAAAATATATAATATAAACTAAATATAAACAATTTTGTTGATAGATATTATATCAATTATCAATAAATAAATTAATAAACTATTATTAATATGATAGATATAAATTAAAATTTAATTACAAAAACTAAAATGATTAAAAATCAAAGTAAATTTATTACTAAATAATAATTCTTGTTTTTAAGTTTTTGCCTCATTTTACGAGATTATATATTTTTTTGATTAAAAAAATTATTTAATTATATTTGTATCAGACATATTTTATATTGTAATTAATATTTCAATAAATTATTTAAATTATATTAAAGGTTTACGAGTTTAAAGATTTAAGTATTTAGGGGCTTCAGGGTTTAGAAGTTTATAGATTAATGTGTTTATGTATCTATTGGTTTATAAGTTTTATTTAAATAGTGATATAACAAAAAATTTATTGTTTGTTATTTTTTCTCATTTTTGAAGGTTATAACCTTTGAAAATATAACAATTTTTAAATTTTATCAAATGTGAATACTATATTTAGTTATGATAATAATAATAATAATATAACATATAAATTCAATATAAACAATTATATTGATAGATATTATATTAATGATCAAAAAATAAATTAATAAACTATTATAAATAAGTTAGATATTATTCAAAATCAAAGTAAAATAAATTACTAAATAATAATGTTTTTGATGTTTTGCTTCTTTTTATAAGTTTATATTTTTTGTTCTTAAAAGTATATAATTTAAATTATATTTGGCTTCCTCATAATATATTTTGTAATTTATAATTCTATAAAAATAAACTAAAAAATAATTAAAGTGAATATTTAAAATTATAATGAATACTAATAAAAGTGAGATTTATTATTTATTATTGGAGATATATAGTTTTAATGGTTTAGGTTTTTAGGTGTTTTGGGGTTTAGTGATCTAAGTGTTTATGCATTTAGTGATTTATAGTTTTTATTTAAATAATGAAAAAACAAAGAATTTAATTCTTTGTTTTTTTTTAATTTTTGAAGATTATAACATTTGAAAATATAATATTTTTTAATTTTTTTTAATATGAAAATAATATTTAGTTATAATAATATTAATAATTATATATAATGTAAACTTTATATAAATAATTTTATTAATAGATATTATAATAATGATCAATAAATAATTAATAAACTATTATTAAAAAGAATGATATAATTTAAAATATAATTTGCAAAATCTAAAATGATACGAAATCAAAATAAAATATTTTACTAAATAATAAATTTTTGTTTTTAAAATTGTTCCTATTTTTATAAACATAAATTTTTTTTTGATGAAATATAAATTATTTAAATTATATCTGTCTCATTAATAATTTATTTTGTAATTAATATTTCTATAAAAATAAATTGATAAATAATTAAAATAAAAATATAAAATAATACTGAATAAAAATTAAAATGAGATTTATGATTTATTATTAATGTATACCAGTTTAAATGTTTTGAGATCTAAAATTTTCTAAAAGGTGTATACAATATTTAGATATAATATTATTAATAATCATACAACATATAAATTCAATAAAAACAATTTTATTGATAGTTATTATAATAATGATCAAAAATTAAATTAATAAACTATTAATAATAAGATATATATTAAATAAAAATTATTTACACTACCCAAATTGATTCAAAATTAAAGTAAAATATATTACTGAATAATAATTTTTAATTTTTAAATTTTACTTCTTTTATAAGCGTATATATATTTATTGATTAAAAATAAATTATTTAAATTATATTTGTCTTACTCATAATTTATTTTGTATTAAATATTTCTATAAAAATAAATTAATAAATAATTAAATAAATATTTAAAATTATAATAAATAGAAATAAAAATTAGATTTATTAATTATTATGTATTATATAGTGGATTAATTGTTTATGTATTTAGATACCATGGGGTTTAAGAGTATACTGATTTAACTGTGTCTGCATTAAGTGGTTTATAGGTTTTATTTAAAAAATAAAATATCAAAAAAAAATTTTATTATATTTTGATATATTCAAAGGTTATAACCGTTGAAAATATACTAATTTTTAAATTTTTTCGAAAGTGAATTCAATATTTAGTTACAAAAATCATTATATTTATATATCATAAAATTCAATATAAACAATTTTAGTGATTTATATACTAATAATGATCAAAAAATATATTAATAATCTATTATTAATAAGATAGATATCAATTAAAATAAAATTACAAAACATAAAATGATTCATAAGCAAACCAAAATATATTACTATATAATAATTTTTTATTTTGTAATTTTTTTTATTTTTAAAAATTTCTCTATATTTTTATGATTAACAATAATTTACATAAATTATATTTGTTTAACTCATAATTTATTTTTTTAATTAATATTTATATAAAAATAAACAAATAATTAATTAAAATGAATATTTAAAATTATAATGAAAAAAATTGAGAATTATTATTTATTATTTAGGGTATACCGGTCAATTTAAATTAGATCTGTCTCACTAATAATTTATTTTGTAATTAATATTTCTATAAAAACAAACTGATAAATAATTAAAATAAAAATTAAAAATTATACTAAAAAAAATTAAAATGAGATTTATGATTTATTATTAATGTATACCAGTTTAATGGTTTTAAGATATAAAATTTTCTGAAATGTGAATACAATATTTAGTTATAATATCAATAATAATCATACATCATATAAATTCAATATAAACAATTTTATTGATAGTTATTATAATAATGATCAAAAATTAAATTAATAAACTAATAATAATAAGATAGATATTCATTAAAAAATATTTACAAAACATAAATTGATTCAAAATTAAACTAAAAAATATTATTGGATAATAATTTTTAATTTTAATATTTTTAATTCTTTTATAAGCATATATATATTTTTTGATTAAAAATAAATTATTTAAATTATATTTGTCTTACTAATAATTTATTTTGTAATAAATATTTCAATAAATATAAACTAATAAATCATTAAAAAAATATTTAAAATTATAATAAATAGAAATAAAAATTAGATTTATTAATTATTATGTATTATATAGGGGTTTAATGGTTTATGTATTTAGGTATTATGGGGTTTAGAAGTATACTGATTTAATTGTGTATGCATTTAGTGGTTTATAGGTTTTATTTAAAAAATAAAATAACAAAAAATTATTTTTTTTATTTTTTTGATATTTTCAAAGGTTATAACCTTTGAAAATATAATAATTTTTAAATTTTTTTCAAAAGAAAATTCAATATTTAGTTATAATAATCATTATATTTATATATCATATGAATTCAATATAAATAATTTTAGTGATTAATATTCTAATAATGCTAAAAAAAAATTAATAATTTTTATTAATAAAAGAGATATCAATTAAAATATAATTACAAAACATAAATTGATTCATAAGTAAACCAAAATAAATTACTATATAATAATTTTTTGTTTTGTAATTTTTTTTATTTTAAAATGTTTATCAATTTTTTTTGATTAAAAATAATTTACATAAATTATATTTGACTAACTCATAATTTATTTTTTTAATTAATAT
Source organism: Sapria himalayana (assembly GCA_029783825.1). Lineage (NCBI taxonomy): Eukaryota > Viridiplantae > Streptophyta > Magnoliopsida > Malpighiales > Rafflesiaceae > Sapria > Sapria himalayana. Next base: position 459,665 of record JAREIK010001501.1, on the reverse strand, counting down.
TTATATAAAAATAAACATATAAAATAATTAAAATGAATATTAAAAATTATAATAAAAAAAATGAGATTTATTATTTATAATTAAGGGTATACCGGTTTAATTTAAATTATATCTATCTCACTAATAATTTATTTTGTAATTAATATTTTTATAAAAATAAACTGATAAATAATTAAAATAAAAATTTAAAATTATACTGAATATAAATTAAAATGAGATTTTTGATTTTTTATTAATGTATACCAATTTAATAGTTTAAGTATTTAGAGGTTTTGTCGTATAGTTGTTTAGCGATTTATGTTTTTAGGCATTTAGTGGTTTATAGGTTTTATTTAAACAATAAAATAACAAAAAAAAATTTGTAATTTTTTGTCATATTCATAGGTTATAACCTTTGAAAATATAATAATATTTAAAATTTTTTGAAATGTTAATACAATATTTAGTTATAATAATTTTAATAATTATATATCATATAAATTCAATATAACAATTTTATTGATAGATATTATAATAATGATCAAAAATTAAATTAACAAACTATAAATAATAAGATAGATATTAATTAAAAAATATTTACAAACCCCAAATTGCTTCAAAATTAAACTAAAAATTATTATTGGATAATAATTTATAATTTTTAAATTTTTACTTCTTTTATAAGTGTTTATATTTTTTTTATTAAAAGTAAATTATTTAAATAATATTTGTCGCACTCATAATTTATTTTGTAATAAAAATTTTATAATAATAAACTAATAAATAATTAAAATGAATATTTAAAATTATAATAAATTGAAATAAAAATTAGATTTCTTATTTATTAAGTAGTATATAGCGATTTAATGGATTATGTATTTAGGCATTATGGGCTTTAGGAGCTCATTATTAATTTTGAGATTGATGTTTCTATAAAAAATAAACTAATAAATAATTAAATTGAATATTTAAAATTATAATAAATAGAAATAAAAATGAGATTTCTTATTTATTAAGTAGTATATAGATGTTAAAAGGTTTATGTATTTAGGGGTTTCGGGGTCTATGAGCTTACTGATTTAAGTAAGTAAGCATTTAATGATATATAGGTTTTATTTTAAAAATGAAAAAACAAAAAATTTATTTTTATTATTTTTCTCATTTTTTAAGGTTATAACCTTTTAAAATATAATAATTTTTAAATTTTTTTCAAAAGTGAGTTCAATATTTGGTTATAATAATCATTATATTTATATATCATATAAATTCAATATAAACTATTTTATTGATAAATATTCTAATAATGATCAAAAAATAAATTAATAATCTATTATTAAGAACATAGATTTCAATTTTAATATAATTACAAATCCTAAAATGATTAAGAAGAAAAGCAAAATATATTACTATATAATAATTTTTTTTTTGAAATTTTTTTTTCTTCTAAAAAGTTTATTTATATATTTTTGATGAAAAATAATTTATATAAATTATATTTGTCTAACTCATAATTTATTATGTAATTAATATATTTATAAAAACAAACAAATAAATAATTAAAATGAATATTTAAAATTATAATAAAAAGATGAGATTTATTATTTATTATTTATTATTTATTATTTATTATTTAGGGATACTGGTTTAATTTAAATTAGATCTGTCTCACTAATAATTAATTTTGTAATTAATATTTCTATAAAATAAACTGATAAATATTTAAAATAAAAATTTAAAATTTTACTGAATAAAAATTAAAATGAGATTTATGATTTATTAATAATGTATACTAGTTTAATGATTTAAGTATTTAGAAGTTTTGTCGTTAGGAGTTTAGCTATTTATGTTTTTAGGCTTTTAGTGGTTTATAGGTTTTATTTAAAAAAATAAAATAACAAAAAAAAATTCTATAATTTTTTATCATTTTCATAGGTTATAACATTTGAAAATATAATAATATTTAAAATTTATTGAAATTTTAATACAATATTTTGTAATAATAATATTAATAATTATATATCATATAAATTAATATAAATAATTTTATTGATAGATATTATAATAAAGATCAAAAATTAAATTTTAAAACTATTAATATTAATATAGATATAAATAAAAAAATATTTACAAAACCCAAATTGATTCAAAATTAAAGAAACTTATATTACTTGATAATAATTTTTAATTTTTAAATTTATACTTCTTTTATAAGAGTATATTTTTATTAGATAAATAATATATTATTTAAATTATATTTGTCCCACTCATAATTTATTTTGTAATAAATATTACTAAATAAATATACTAATAAATAATTAAAATGAATATTTAAAAATATAATAAACAGCAATAAAAATTATATTTATTAATTATTAAGTAGTATTTAGCGGTTTAATGATTTATGTATTTAGGCATTATGGGGTTTAGGAGTTTACTGATTTAACTTTATAAGCATTTAGAAAGGCTGCTCGCAGGACTTGGAGATTCATCGCCCTACACGAAGCCTTGTCCCGAAAGAATCAGGACTGAGAAAATCTATTGACTTTGACTTTTCCCGTCCCATCCTAAAAAACCTATACTAGAACCTGTAATATATATATATATAACATGAAGATGCAACCAATTTTGCTACTGCTCATCCAATTCCGACGCACCTATTACTGTTCCGAAGAGATCCAGGCTACTTCACGCCATTCCAGCCATGTTCAATTAGGTCCAGCCCTTGTCCGTCACACTTCTGGTTGCCTCCACCATGTCCCAGATGCCACTAGCCTTTTGGTTTGTTTTTCTGATGAGAATTGAGTGATTAATTATTATTATTATGTGTCGCAGTCAGTTTTGTTGAGTATTGTTTGTGGTGTTGCGGTTGGGCCGAATGAGTGGGCTGAATGTGTTACAGTCAGTTTTGTATAGCTTGCTTGTTTAAAATATTTATATGTATTTATGCTTAACATATCATATTAATTAATGGCAATGCAGATGGCACAATCCAACGGTAAATGAAAAATACAATAAATTGAAGATGATCAGATCTCAAATGATCAAAGTACTCGTAAATCCAATCATCATCCTTTCACGAATCCTCCTATTATTACGGCAGGTTCTTCAATTCCAATTGTAAAAGAAAGTCAAGGTACATCTGAACCTCACGCTCATAACAAGTATAAGTATTTTGTTTGGGAAACTTATGAGATATTAGTTGATTCAGAGGGAAATGAAACTGGTAGGGCAGCTTGTATATGGTTTAAAAAAATATTTGGCAAATAGTGATCAATGTACTTCGGGTTTATGGAAATACTTGAGAGAGACTTGTTGGAAATTTCAACACAAAAAAGAATTAATAGAAGCTCACAAAGGTAAAGATGAGTCACAATCTTTGTTGAGAGTGATGAGTTTAAAGAGTTTTGTGAGTTTAGTGTGCCTCAATTTAAAATTCCATCTAGGCACTCTATACTGATGGATTGTTTTTCTTTGTTTGAGAAGGAAAAGAATAAATTATTTTATAGCATATCATCTCATTGTTGTAAAGTTTTATTGACTACCGACACTTGGACTATCATTCAAAATTTATCTTATATATGTTTGACTTTTCATTTCATTCATTCTCAATGGAATATGTATAAAAGGCTTTTAAACTTTTGCGTAATTAAAAGTCATTCTGGAGTTAATATTAGAAATGTTATTGAATTTTGCATGAATGAATGGTGTTTGAGAAAGATGATGTGCATTACTGTCGACAATGCATCAAATAATGATGTTGCAGTTGAACAATTGAAAAAAAGGCTTGTAAAGAAAAGCGTTGTACCTTTGAGAGGCGAGTATATTCATATGAGATGTTGTGCTCATATCATAAACTTAATTGTCAGAGATGGCATTGCAATAGTTGAGGGTGCTATTCAAAAAATTAAAGGAGTGGTGAAATATGTGAGGAATAGTCCTAAAAGATTAGGTATGTTTAAGTTATGTGTTGAAGAAGCAAACTTGACATATGGATCTTCATTGCAATTAAATTGTCCTACAAGATGGAATTCAACTTATTTGATGCTACAAACTGATATAAAATATCAAAAAGAATTTGATAAGTTGGAGGACAAAGACAAAAGGTTTTTGAAGGAGTTTTGTTCAAACATACCAACTGAGAGAGACTGAACAAACGCGAAAATTTTGGCTCATTTCTTGAAAACTTTTTATTAGGTAACTTGTAAATTTTTCGGCTCATAATATTCTACCTATAGTGTTTATTTTCCTCAGATTATTCGAATTTTGAAAAAAATTGAGCTTTGTGAAAATAGTAGAGAACAATGGTGTCTTAAATAGGTATGAAAATGAGGCATAAAATCAACAAATATTGGTGTACTCTTCAGTCAACAAATATTATTCTTTTTGTAGTAGTAGTGTTGGATACTAGATATAAGCTCAAATATCTCAAGGTTAAGTACACTTATCATTATGGAGAGGAATTGGCTAAAATTTGGTGAAAAATGTTATAAATGCTTTAAATGAGATGATGGATAATTATAAAGATTTAATGAAGATGAATCAAAAGAAGATGATTTCTCTTCTACTGTGTTGAACAAAAATGATGATTTCTTTGATGGTAGTGATACTTATGTTGATGATTTTTTTTGTTGAATTGGAGAAAGAACAAGAAGTTGCAGCTTTGGAAGAGTTGGATAGGCACTTAGAGGACAAGCTTGAAAAAAATAGGTTTGATTTGATCTTCTAAACTGGTGGAAGGTAAATGAGGTTAGGTATCCTTCTTTGGAAAATGTACCAAGGGATATATTATCTTCCAAGCATCTACTGTGGCCTATGAATCTATATTTAGCACTGGAGGGAGAACTTTAGATAAATTCAGGAGTTCTTTAACACCTATTACAGCTGAAGTTCTCATATGTCGACAATATTAGTTGAGAAGCTCAAACAAACTTATTGAAATTGACGAATTAGTTCAAGACCTTGATGGTAATGAATCAGGTTAGTATACAAATCTTGTAAATTTTAATTTCACTTTTACTTATTTTATACATTCAATTTAATAAAAATATGGTTCAATTACTATTTTCAAGGGGTCACAAGATCCAAATATTCTTCCAACTATAGTTGGCCAACTAAATTTGGAATGGGTGTATTAAATTTTATAAGGTAATATTTTGTTTTTTTATTACTCTTTAATCTTAAAAATTTATGTCTACATGATTAAGACGTTTTCATCTATGGTTGTCCTTCTACATAGGAGGAAGAAAAGAGAGGATTTGTAGAAGAGATAATTAATTGGGTTTGGATTTTCATTGATGTTCTAGGATGAACCTTTGAAATGATTTGTAGAGGTAATTAGTTGTAATTAGTTATATTAAGCTGCCTAATTTTAGCAATTACTTAAGTAGTAATTGCTACTATCAATATTTGTGGTTATCTGTAGCTATTCCTTAATATCTTAAGTAATTGTTTAAAAAATGTAGTATTGCTATTATGGTTAACTTTCACTTGGCTGAACAAAGCCAACTTGTGACAAAACAAAGAACCAAATTAAGCACACAACTCGGTCTCGTTCTATTTAACATTTCTATCCTGTTAATTACATCAAAGCTTTTAACAAGGTAATGGAACTCGTTTGCGGTATTCAGCCTATTTGACAAAACAAAATTGGCCCAATTTGAGTTTGAAAGATACATAACTAAGGAATGATAAATGATACAACAAAAGGTTTCGACATGAACTAACTTGGCCGCTTTAAAGAAAATAAATTAAAAAAAATGTTCGAACTCCGTCCCATCCCAGGACGGTTTTCTCCTACCCAAAATATCCAACTTCATCCCGTCCCGTCCCGTCCTGGTATTTTCAACCTATGGAATGGGTGTGGATCTTTAAAAAAAATTTTCAAACTGTAGGAAGGGACTGGAGATTTGTAATCCTCATCCCGTCCCGTCCCATAAGCACCCCTAGCATTTAGTGGTTTACAGGTTTATTTAAAAAATAAAATAACAAAAAATTCATTTTTATTATTTTTTGATATTTTTAAAGGTTATAACCTTTGAAAATATAATAATTTTTTAATTTTTTTCAAATGTGAATACAACATTTAGTTATACTAATCATTATATTTATATATTATATAAATTTAATATAAACAATTTTATTGATAAATATTCTAATAATAATCAAAAATAAAATTAATAATCCATTAATAATAAGATAGGTATTAATTAAAATATAATTACAAAACTTAAAATGATTCAGAAGCAAAGAAAAATAAATTACTATATAATAATTTTTTGTTTTTGAATTTTTTTTAAATAAGTTTATGTATATTTTTTTGATGTAAAATAATTTATATAAATTATATTTGTCTAACTCATAATTTATTTTGTAATTAATATTTATATATAAATAAACAAATAAATAATTAAAATGAATATTTAAAATTATAATAAAAAAAATTAGATTTATTATTTATTATTTATTATTTATTATTTAGGGATACCGGTTTAATTTAAATTAGATCTGTCTCACTAATAATTTATTTTGTATTTAATATTTCTATAAAAATTAACGGATAAATAATTAAAATAAAAATTTTAAATTAAACTGGATAAAAATTAAATTGAGATTTAAGATTTATTATTAATGTATACCAGTTTAATACTTTAAGTATTTAGAGGTTTTGTAGTTATAAGTTTAGTGATTTATGTTTTTATGATTTTAATGGTTTATAGGTTTTAAATAAAAATATAAAATAACAAAAAAAATTTCTATAATTTGTTATCATTTTCATAGGTTATAAACTTTGAAAATATAATAATATTCACAATTTTTTGAAATATGAATACAATATTTTGTTTTAATAATATTAATAATTATATATCATATCAATTCAATATAAACAATTTTATTGATAGACAATATAATAATGATCAAAAATTAAATTAATAAATTATTAATAAAAAGAAAGATATTAATTAAAAAATATTTACAAAACCCAAATTGATTCAAGATTAAAGTAAAATATATTACTGGATAATAATTTTTAATTTTTAAATTTCTACTTCTTTTAGAACCGTATATTGTTTTTAATTAAAAATAAATTAATTAAATTATATTTATCACACTCATACTTTATTTTGTAATAAATATTTCAATAAAAATAAACCAATAAATAATTAAAATAAATATTTAAAATTATAATAAATAGAAATAAAAATTAGAATTATTAATTATTAAGTAGTATATAGCAATTTAATGGTTTATGTATTTAGGCATTATGGGGATTAAAAGTTTACTGATTTAACTGTGTATGCATTTAGTGGTTTATAGGTTTTATTTAATAAAAAAAATAAAAAAAATTATTTTTATTATTTTTTGATATTTTCAAAGATAACACCTTTGAAAATATAATAATTTTTAAATTTTTTTCAAAAGTGAATAAATATTTATTTATAATAATCATAATAATTATATATCATATAAATTCAATATAAACAATTTTAGTGATTGATATTCTAATAATTATCAAAAAATAAATTTAAAATCTATTATGAATACGATTGATATTACTTAAAATATAATATCAAAACCTAAAATGATTCAAAAGCAAAGCAAAATATATTACTTAATATTAATTATTTGATTTTAAATTTTTATTCTTTTTATAAGCTGATCTATTTTCTAATGAAAAATAATTTTTATAAATTATACTTTTAACTCAATTTTTATTTTATAATGAATATATATATATAAGACTAAACAATCAAAATAAATTTTTTAAATTAAAATGAAAACAAATAAAAATGAGATTTATTAATTATTATTTAGGGGATACCCGTTTAAACGATTATCTATATAGGGGTATCGTGATTTTGTAGTTTAGTTATTTATGTGTTTAGGCATTTAGTGATTTATAGGTTTTATTTAAATAATGAAATAAAAATTATTTTTTTTTTGTTTTTTCACAAGATTAAAGGTTAATCTTTGAAAATATAATAATTTTTAAAATTATTTTCAAAAGTGAATACAATATTTAGTTATAATAATTTTTAAATTTATATATTATATAAATTAAATATAAATATTTTTATTGATAAATATTCTAATAATGATCAAAAAAATAAATTAATAATCTATTATTAATATGTTAGATATCAATTAAAATATAATTTCAAAACCTAAAATGATTCAGAAACAAAGTATTAATTAAAATAAATTAATAATCTATTATTAATAAGTTAGATATCAATTAAAATACAAAATTTAATTTGTATTTAATATTTATATAAAAATAAACAAATAAATAATTAAAATGAATATTTAAAATTATAATGAAAAATATAAAAATGATATTTATTATTTATTATTTATTATTTATTATTTAGGATATACCTATTTAAAAAATTTATCTATTTAGGGTTTTTGAGATTTTGAAGTTATTGATTAAAATATTTAGGCATTTAATGGTTTATAGCTTTTATTTAAACAATGAAATAAAAAAAATTTTATTTTTGATATTTTTTCAAATTTTCAAAAGTCATAACAATTGAAAATATAATAATTTTAAAATTTTTTAAAAATGTGAATAAATTATTTAGTAATAATAATTATTATAACTATATATAATATAAAATAAATATAAATTATTTTATTGATTAATATTATATCAATTATCAAAAAACATATTAATAAACTAAAATTAATATGATAGGTATATATTAAAATATAATTAAAATCCTAAAATGATTCAAAATCAAAGTAAAATTAATTACTAAATAATAATTTTTTTTTTGTTTTTATATCATTTTTATGCTTATATATTTTTTTGATGAAAAATATATTATTTAAATTATATTTGTCACTAATAATTTATTTTGTAATTAATATTTCTATAAATTTTTTAAATTATATTTAAGGTTTACGAGTTTAAATATTTAGGTATTTAGGGGCTTTGGGGTTTAGGAGTTTAGAGAGTTATGTATTTAGGCATTTAATGGCTTATAAGTTTTATTTAAACAATGATATAACAAAAAATTTATTTTTTTTTATATTTTCTCATTTTTGAAGGTTATAACCTTTGAAAATATAACAATTTTTTAATTTTTTTTATATGTGAATACTATATTTAGTTATGATAATCTTAATAATTATATATTATGTTAATTCAATATAAACAATCATATTGATAGATATTATATTAATGATCAAAAAATTAATTAATTAACTATTATTAATAAGATAGATATCTTTTAAAATATATTTGCAAAACATTAATTTATTCAAAATCAAAGTAAAATATAATACTAAATAATATTTTTTTTTGATGTTTTGCTTCTTTTTATAGGTTTATATTTTTTGTTATTAAAATTAAATTATTTAAATTATATTTGTCTTACACATACTTTATTTTTAATTTATAATTCTTTAAAAATAAACTAATAAATAATTAAAATGAATATTTAAAATTATAATGAATAAAAATGAAATTGAGATTTATTATTTATTATTCACGATATACTAGTTTAATGGTTTAGGTATTTAGGTGTTATGGGGTTTTGTAATTTAAGTGTTTAGTACTTTAGTGGTTTATAGGTTTTATGTAAACAATAAAATAACAAAAAAAAATTGTAATTTTTTGTCATTTTCATAGGTTATAATAATATAATAATATTTAGTTATAATAATAATTAAAATATAATAATATTTTAAATATTTATAATATTTATAATATCATTTAATAATATATGATATATAATAAAATTTTTTAATTTTCATAGGTTATAACCTTTGAAAATATAATAATATTTAAAACTTTTTGAAATGTGAAGATAATATTTAGTTATAATAATTTTAATAATTATACATCATATAAATTTAATATAAATAATTTTATTGATAGATATTATAATAATGATCAAAAATTAAATTAATAAACTATTAATAATAAGATTAATATTAATTAAAAAATATTTACATAACCCAAATTGATTCAAAATTAAAGTAAAAAATATTACTAGATAATAATTTTAAATTTTTAAATTTTTACTTCTTTTATAAGCGTATATTTTTTTTTGATTAAAAATAAATTCTTTAAATTATACTTGTCCCACTCATAATTTTTTTTGTAATAAATATTTCTATCAAAATAAACGTATAAATAATTAAAATTTAAATTTAAAATAATAATAAATTGAAATATAAATTAGATTTTTAATTATTAAGTAGCATATAGCAGTTTAATGGTTTATGTATATAGGCAATATGGGCCTTAGGAGTTTACTAATTTAACTGTCTATGCATTGAGTGGTTTATAGTTTTTATTTTAAAATTAAAATAACAAAATATTTATTTTTATTTTTTTTTGATATTTTCAAAGGTTATAATCTTTGAAAATATAATAATTTTTAAATTTTATTTCAAAAGTGAATTCAATATTTAGTTATAATAATCATTATATTTATATATCATTTAAATTCAATATAAATAATTTTATCGATAAATATTCTAATAATGATCAAAAAATAGATTAATAATCTATTATAAATAAGATAGATATCAATTAAAATATAAAAAAAAATCCTAAAATAATTTAGAAGAAATCAAAATATATTACAATATAATAATTTGTTGTTTTGAAAATTTTTTTTCTTTTAAAAAGTTTATCCATATTTTTTTGATTAAAATTAATTTATATAAATTATATTAGTCTAACTCATATTTTATTTTTTAATTAATATTTATATAAAAATAAACAAATAAATATTTAAAAAGAATAATTAAAATTATAAAGAAAAAAAATATATTGAGATTTATTCGTTATTATTTTGGGTATACCAGTCTAATTTAAATTAGATTTGTCTCCCTAATAATTTATTTTGTAAATAATATTTCTATAAAAATAAACTGATAAATAATTAAAATAAAAATTTAAAAATATACTGAATAAAAATTAAAATGAGATTAATGAATTATTATTAATGTATAACAGTTTAATATTTTAAGTATATAGAGGTTTTTTCGTTTATGACTTTAGTGATTTATGTTTTTAGACATTTAGTAATTTATAGGTTTTATTTAAACAATGAAATAACAAATTTTTTTTTTTGATATTTTATCACATTTTAAAAGGTTATAACCTTTGAAAAGATAATAATTTTAAAATTTTTTAAAAATGTGAATACAATATTTAGTAATAAGAATCATTATAATTATATATAATATAAACTAAATATAATCAATTTTATTGATAGAAATGATATCAATTCTCAAAAATTAAATTAATATGTTATTATTAATATGATAGATATAAATTAAAATATAAATACAAAACCTAAAATTATTCAAAATCAAAGTAAAATTTATTACCAAGTAATAATTTTTGTTTTTTAATTTTTGCTTCTTTTTATAAGCTTATATTTTTTTTTGATGAAAAATATATTATTTAAATTATATTTTAGGTTTATGAGTTTTAAGTTTTAAATATTTAGGGGCTTTTGTGTTTAAAAGTTTATAGAATTAAGTGTTTAGTCATTTAGTGGCCAATAAGTTTTATTTAAACAATGATATAACAAAAAATTTATTTTTATTCTTTTTTCTAATTTTTGAAGGTTATAACCTTTGAAAATATAAAAATTTCTAAATTTTTTTCAAATGTAAATATAATATTTAGTTATAATAATAATAATAAATATAAGTCATTTAAATTCAATATAAATAATCACATTGCTAGATATTATAATAATGATAAATAAATAAATTAATAAACTATTATTAATATGATAGATATTATTTTAAATATATTTGCAAAATCTAAATTTATTCAAAATCAAAGTATATATTACTAAATAATAATTTTTTTTAAAGATTTGTTTTTTTATAAGTTTATATTTTTGTTATTGAAAATAAATTATTTAAATTATATTCATCTTCCTCATAAATTATTTTGTAATTTATTTTCTATAAAAATAAACTAATAAATAATTAAAATAAATATTTAAAATTATAATGAATACAAATAAAATTGAGATTTATTATTTATTATTCAGGATATACAGGTTTAATGGTTTAAGTATTTAGGTGTTTTGGGGTTTAGTCATTTAAGAAATTATGCCTTAAGTGATTTTATCTATTTTTCGAAGGTCATAACCTTCGAAAATATAATTATTTTTACTTTTTTTTAAAATGTGAATATAATATTTAGTTATAAAAATCTTGATAATTATATATAATGTAAAATCAATATAAATAATTTTATTAATTGATATTATAATAATGATCAATAAATAAATTAATAAACTATTATTAATTAGAATGATATAAATTAAAATATAATTGCAAAATCTAAAATTATTCTAAATAAAATTAAAATAAATTACTAAATAATAATATTTTGTTTTAAAAATTTTGCCTCTTTTATGAACTTATATTTATTGATGAAAAATAAATTATTTATATTATATTAGTCTCACTAATAATTTATTTTGTAATTAATATTTCAATAAAAATAAATTGATAAATAATTAAAACGAATATTTAAAATTAAAATGAATACTAATAAAAATGAGATTTATTATATATTATTTAGAGTATACTAATTTAAAGGCTTTTGTATTTATGGGATTCAGCGTTTAGGAGTTTAGTCATTAAGATTTAGGTATTTTTGTGGTTATAGATTTTATTTTAAAAATCTAATAATAAAAAATTTATTTTTTTCTTTATTCTTATTTTCAAATGTTATAACTTTTGAAAACTTAATAATTTTTAAATTATTTTATAATGCGAATATTATTTTGTTATAATAATCTAAATAATTATATATTATGAAAATTCAATATAAATAATTTTTTTATAGATATTATGATGACGATAATAAAATAAATTAATAAACTATTATTAATAAGATAGATATTAAATAAAATTTATTTGCAAATCCTAAAATGATTTAAAATCAAAGTAAAATATATTAATAAGATAGATATTAAATAAAAATATTATTAATATGTTAAAATATACAGGTTTAAAAGATTATATATTTGTGAGTTTTGGGATTTAAGAATCTAGTGATTTAAGTGTTTAGGCATTTAGTAGTTTATAGGTTTTATTTAAAAAATAAAATAACAAAATTTTTTTTTTGTTATTTGTTCTCATTTTTGAAGGATATAACCTTGGAAACTATAAAAATTTTAAAATTTTTATTAAATGTGAATACTATATTTAGTTATGATAATCTTAATAATTATATATCATGTAAATTCAATATAAACAATTATATTGATATATATTATAATAATGATCATACAAAAGATTAATAAACAATTAATAAGAAGATAAATATTGTTTAAAATATATTTACAAAACCTAAAATGATTCAAAATCAAAGTGAAATATTTTACTAAATAATAATTTTAATTTTTTAAATTTTTGTATCCATTTATAAGCTTATATATTTTTTGAGAAAAAATAAATTATTTAAATTATATTTGTCTAACTATTAATTTTTTTTTATTTATATTTCTATAAAAATAAACTGATAAATAATTAAAATGTATATATAAAATTATAATGAATACTAATAAAAATGAGATTTATGATTTATTATTTAGGGTATACCTATTTAATGGTTTAAGTTTATTGTGGTTTTGGGGTTAATGAGTTTATTGATTTATATGTATACACATTTAGGTGTTTATAGGTTTTATTTAATCAATGAAATAACAAAAACTTTATTTTTATGAATTTTCATGATTTTCAAAGGCTATAACCTTTGAAAATATAATAATTTTATAATAGTTCTAAAATGTGAATACTATACTTAGTTATAATAATCTTAATAATTATATTTGATGTAAATTCAACATAAACAATTTTATTAATATATATTTTTTTGATGATTAATAAATATTTTAATAAACTATTATTAATAAGAAAGATATTAATTAAAATATATTTGCAGAACCCAAAATAATTAAAAATCAAAGTAAATTATATTACTAAATAAAATATTAAATTTTTGAAATTTTGTTTATTTTTATAAGCTTATATTTTATTTCATAAAAAATAATTTATTTAAATTATATATGTCACACTCATTATTTATTTTGTAATTATTATTTCTATAAAAATAAACTAAAAAAAATAATTAAAATGCATATTTAAAATTATAATGAATATAAATTAAAATGAGGTTTTTTATTTATTATTTAGGTTATATAGGTTAAATAGTTTAAGTATTTGGGGGTTTTGGGGTTTAGAAGTCTAGAGATTTAAATGTTTAGGCATTTAGTGGTTTATAAGTTTTATTTAAATAATAAAAAAATAAAAAAATTATTTTTGTGATATTTTATCATTTTTGAAGGTTATAACCTTAGAAAATATAATAATTTTTAAATTTTTTTTAAATGTAAATAAAATATTTCTTTATAATAATCTTATTAATTATAAGACATTTAAATTCAATATATGTAATATTATTTTTAGATATTATAAAATTGATCAAATAATAAATTAATAATCTATTCTTAATAAGATTGATAGCAATTAAAATAAAATTACAAAACCTATATATAATGATTCAAAATCAAAGTAAAATATATTACTAAATAATAATCTTTTGTTTTTAAATTTTTACTTCTTTTTATATGCTTATATTTTTTTTGATTAAAAATAAATTATTAAAATTATAATTGTGTCGTTCATTATTTATTTTGTAATTAATAATTCTATAAAAAATAAACTAATAAATAAGTAAAATGAATATTTATTATTATAATGAATAGAAATTAAAATGAGATTTATGATTTATTATATGCGGTATACCGGTTTAATGGTTTCATTAGTTAGGGGTTTTATCTTTAGCAGTTTATCAATTTATGTTTTTAGGAATTTAGTGGTTTATAGGGTTTATTTATAAAAAAAAAATAACAAATTTTTTTTTTAGATATTTTCTTATTTTCAATGGTTATAACCTTTAAAAATAAAATAATTTTTAAAATTATTGAAATGTGAATACTATGTATAATTATATTAATCGCACTAATTATATATCATATAAATTCAATATAAATAATTTTAATGATATATATTATAATAATGAATAAAAATTAAATTAATAAACTATTATTAATAATATAAATATTAATTAAAATATATTTACATAACACAAAATGATTCAAAATCAAATCAAAATATATTACTAATTAATAATATTTAATTTTTAAATTTGTCCTTCTTTTTATAAGATTATATTCTTTTTGATTAAAAATAAATTATTTAAATAATATTTGTCTCACTCGAAATTTATTTTATAATTAATTTTTCTAAATAATTAAACTATAAATAATTAAAATGAATATTTAAAATTATAATAAATAGAAATAAAAATAAGATTTATTATTTATTAAGTAGTATATTGATGTTAAAATGTTTATGTATTTAGTTGTTTCGGTGTTTATGAGCTTACTTATTTAATTAAGTAAGCATTTAATGGTCTATAGGGTTTATTTAAAAAATAAAATAACTAAAATTTATTCTTAATATTTTTTCTCATTTTTTAAGATTATAACCTTTGAAAATATAATAATTTTAAAATTTTTTACAAAAGTGAATACAATATTTATTTATAATAATCATAATAATTATATATAATATAAATTCAATATAAACAATTTTATTGATAGATATTCTAATAATTATCAAAAAATAAATTAAAAATCTATTATGAATAAGATTGATATTACTAAAAATATAATATCAATACCTAAAATGATTCAAAATAAAAGGAAAATATATTACTAAATAATAATTATTTGTTTTTAAATTTTTATTCTTTTTATAAGCTTATCAATTTTTTGATGAAAAATAATTTTATAAATTATATTTTTAACTCATAATTTATTTTATAATTAATACATAAATAAAAATAAAAAGCTAAACAATCAAAATGAATTTTTTAAATTATAATGAAAACAAATAAAACTGAAATTTATTAATTATTATTTAGGGTATACCGATTTAAAGTATTATCTATATAGAGGTATCGAGATTTTGTAGATTAGTGATTTAAATGCTTAGGCATTTAGTGGTGTATAGGTTTTATTTAAACAATAGAATAACAAATACAAAATATTTTTATTATTTATTCACATTTTCAAAGGTTATAACATTTGAAAATATAATAATTTTAAAATTTTTTTCAAAAGTGAATACAATATTTAGTTATAATAATCATTATATTTATATATCATATAAATTCAACATAATCATTTTTATTGATAAATATTCTAATAATGATGAAAAAATAATTTAACAATCTATTATTAATAAGATAGATGTCAATTAAAATATAATTACAAAACCTAAAATGATTCAGTGCAAAGAAAAATATATTACTATATAATAATTTTTTGTGTTGAAATTTTTTTTCTCTTAAAAAGGCTATCTATAATTTTTTGATGAAAAATAATTTAAATAAATTATATTTGTGTAACTCATAAATTATTTTGTAATTAATATTTATATAAAAATAAACAAATAAATAATTAAAATAAATATTTAAAATTATAATAAAAAATAATGAGATTTATTATTTATTATTTTGGGTATACCGGTATAATTTAAATTAGATCTGTCTTACTAATACTTTATTTTGTAATTAATATTTCTATAAAAATAAACTGAAAATTAATTAAAAAAAATTAAATTTATATTAAATAAAAATTAAAATGATTTTTATGATTTATTATTAATGTATACTTGTTTAATGGTTTAAGTATTTAGAGGTTTTGTCTTTTAAGAGTTTAGCGATTTAGTTTTTTTGGCATTTAGTGATTTATAGGTTTTAACCTTTGAAAATATAATAATATTTAAAATTTTTTGAAATGTGAATACAATATTTAGTTATAATAATATTAGTAATTATATATGATATAAATTCAATATAAATAATTTTATTTATAGATATTATAATAATGATCAAAAATTAAATTTATAAACTATTAATAATAAGATAGATATTAATTAAAAAATAATTACAAAACCCAAATTGATTCAAAATTAAAGTAAATTATATTACTAGATAATAATTTTTAATTTTTAAATTTTTATTTCTTTTATAAGCGAATATTTTTTTTTTGATTAAAAATAAATTATTTAAATTATATTAGTCGCAATCATAATTTATTTTATAATAAATATTTCTATAAAAATAAACTAATAAATATTTAAAATGAATATTTAAATCTATAATAAATAGAAATTAAAATTAGATTTATTAATTATTATGTATTATATAACAGTTTAATGGTTAATGTATTTAGGTATTTTTGGGTTTACGTGTTTACTGATTTAATTGTGTATGCATTTAGTGGTTTATAGGTTTTATTTAAAAAATAAAATAACAAAACAATTTTTTAATTATTTTTTGAAAATTTCAAATGTTATAACCTTAGAAAATATAATAATTTTTAAATTATTTTCAAAAGTGAATTCAATATTTAGTTATAATAATCATTATATTTATGTATCATATAAATTCAACATAAATAATTTTAGTGATAAATATTCTAATAATGGTCAAATAATAAATTAATAATCTATTATTAATAAGATAGATATCAATTAAAATATAATTACAAAACCTAAAATGATTAAGAAGCAAAGCAATTTATATTACTATATAATAACTTTTTGATTTGAATTTTTTTTTATTTTAAAATGTTTATCTATATTTTTTTGATTAAAAATAATTTAAATAAATTATATTTATCTAACTCAGTTTATTTTTTAATTTTTAATAATACTTCTTTTATACTTTATTTTATACTACTTTTAAAAGTATATATTTTTTTTTGATTAAAAATGAATTATTTAAATTATATGTGTCGCACTCATGATTTATTTTGTAATAAAAATTTCTATAAAAATAAACTAATAAATAAATAAAATGAATATTTAAAATAATAATAAATTGAAATAAAAATTCAATTTATTAATTATTAAGTAGTATATAGAGGTTTAATGGTTTATGTATTTAGGCATTACGAGGTTTATGAGTTTACTGATATAACTGTGTATGCATTTAGTGGTTTATAGGTTTTATTTAAAAAATAAAATAACAAAAAATTTATTTTTATTAGTTTTTCATATTTCCAAAGGTTATAACCTTTAAAAAAATAATATTTTTTTATTTTTTTTAAAAAGCGAATACAATATTTAGTTATAATAATCATTATATTTATATATCATATAAATTCAATATAAACAATTTTATTGATAAATATTCTAATAATGATCAAAAAATAAATTTATAATCTCTAATTAATAAGATAGATATCAATTAAAAAAAAGATAGATATCAATTAAAATATAATTATAAAACCTAAAATTATTCAGAAGCAAAGGAAAATATATTACTATATAATAATTTTTTGTTTAGATATTTTTTTTTTCTTTTAAAAAGTTTATCTATAATTTTTTGATGAAAATTAATATAGATAAATTATATCTGTCTAACTCATTTTATTTTGTAATTAATATTTATATATAAATAAACAAATAAATAATTAAAATGAATATTTAGAATTATAATAAAAAAAATAAGATTTATTATTTATTATTTAGGGATACCGGTTTAATTTTAAATAGATCTGTCTCACTAATAATTTATTTTGTAATTAATTTTTTTATAAAAATAAACTGATAAATAATTAAAATATAAATTTTAATTTATTCTGAATAAAAATTAATATGAGATTTATGATTTATTATTAATGTATACCAGTTTAATGGTTTAAGTATTTAATGATTTTGTTGTTTAGGAGGTTAGCAAATTTATGTTTTTAGGCTTTTAGGTGTTTATATGTTTTATTTAAAAAAAATAACAAAAAATATATTTTTATTATTTTTTGATATTTTCAAAGGTTATAACCTTTCAAAATATAATATTTTTTTATTTTTTTTAAAAAGCTAAAACAATCTTTAGTTATAATAATCATTATATTTATATATCATATAAATTCAATATAAACAATTTTATTGATAGATATTCTAATAATGATCAAAAAATAAATTAATAATCTATTATTAATAAGATAGATATCAATTAATATATAATTACAAAACCTAAAATGATTCAGAAGAAAAGCAAAATATATTACTATATAATAATTTTTTGCTTTAAAATTATTTTTTCTTTTAATAAGTTTATCTATACTTTTTTGATGAAAAACAATTTATATAAATTATATTTGTCTAACTAGATTTATTTTGTAATTAATATTTATATATAAATAAACAAATAAATAATTAAAATGAATATTTAAAATTATAATGAAAAAAAAATAAGATGTATTATTTATTATTTAGGGATACCGGTTTAATTTAAATTAGATCTGTCTCACTAATAATTTATTTTGTAATTAATATTTCAATAAAAATATACTGATAAATAATTAAAATAAAAATTTAAAATTATACTGAATAAAAATTAAAATGAGATATAAGATTTATTATTAATGTATACCAGTTTAATGGTTTAAGTATTTAGAGGTTTTGTCGTTAAAAGTTTAGCGATTTATGTTTTTAGGCTTTTAGTGGTTTATATGTTTTATATAAAAAAGATCAAAAATTATATTAATAAACTATTAATAAAAAGATAGATATTAATTAAAAAATATTTACAAAACCAAAATTGATTCAAAATTTACGAAAAATATATTACTGGATAATAATTTTTAATTTTTAAATTTTTACTTCTTTTAGAACCATATATTTTTTTTATTAAAAATAAATTAATTAAATTATATTTGTCACTCTTACTTTATTTTGTAATAAATATTTCTATAAAAATAAACTAATAAATAATTAAAATGAATATTTAAAATAATAAAAAATTGAAATAAAAATTCAATTTATTAATTATTAAGTAGTATATAGCGGTTTAATAGTTTATATATTTAGGCATTACGAGGTTTAGAAGTTTACTGATTTAATTGTGTATGCATTTAGTGGTTTATAGTTTTTATTTATCAATTAAAATAAAATAAATTATTTTTATTATTTTTTGATATTTTCAAAGGTTACTTTTGAAGAAATAATAATTTTTAAATTTTCTTCAAAAAGTGAATAAATATTTATTTATATAAATCATAATAATTATATATCATATAAATTCAATATATACAATTTTATTGATAGATATTCTAATAATTATCAAAAAAAATTAAAAATCTATTATGTATAATATTGATATTACTTAAAATATAATATCAAAACCCAAAATGATTCAAAAGCAAAGAAAAATATATTACTTAATAATAATTATTTGTTTTTAAATTTTTATTCTTTTTATAAGCTTATCTATTTTTTGATGTAAAAAAATTTATATAAATTATATTTTTAACTCATAATTTATTTTATCTTTAATATATATATATATAAAACTAATGAATCAAAATAAATTTTTTAAATTATAATGAAAACAAATAAAAAATGAGATTTAATAATTATTATTTAGGGTATACCGGTTTAAATAATTATATATATAGGGGTATCCGGATTTTGTAGTTTAGTGACTTAAATTGTTAAGGCATTTTGTAATGTATAGGTTTTATTTAAACAATAAAATAACAAAAAAAATATTTTTTTTATTTTTTCACATGTTAAAAGGTTATAATCTTTGAAAATATAATAATTTTAAAATTTTTTTCAAAAGTGAATATAATATTTAGTTATAATAATTATTAAATATATATATATATATATATATCATATAAATTCAATATAAACATTTTTATTAATAAATATTATAATAATGTTTTAAAAATAATTTAATAATTTATTTTTAATAAGTTAGATATCATTTTAAATATAATTACAAAACCTAAAATGATTCAGAAACAAAGAAAAATATATTATTATATAATAATTTTTTGTTGTTATTTTTTTTATTCTTTTAATTAGTTTATCTATATTTTTTTTGTTGAAAAATAATTTATATAACTTATATTTTATATTTTATACTTTATTTTGTAATTAATATTTATATAAAAATAAACAAATAAATAATTAAAATGAATATTTAAAATTATAGTGAAAAAAAAATTAGATTTATTATTTATTATTTATAATTTATAATTTATTATTTATTATTTATTATTTAGAGTATACAGGATTAATTTAAATTATATCTGTCTCACTAATAATTTTTTTGTAATTGATATTTCTTTAAAAATAAACTGATAAATAATTAAAATAAAAATTTAAATTTATACTTAATAAAAATTAAATTGAGATTTATGATTTATGATTTATTATTAATGTATACCAATTTAATGGTTTAAGTATTTAAAAGTTTTGTTGTTTAGGAGTTAAGAAATTTAGTTTTTAGGCATTTAGTGGTTTATAGGTTTTTATTAAAATAATGAAATAACAAAAAATTTATTTTTGATATTTATTCAAATTTTCAAATGTTATAACATTTGAAAATATAATAATTTTAAAATTATTTAAAAATGTTTATACAATATTTAGTAATAATAATTATTATAACTATATATAATATTAACAAAATATAAACAATTTTATTGATAGATATTATATCAATTATCAAAAAATAAATTAATAAACTATTATTAATCTGATACATATAAATTAAAATATAATTAAAAACCCTAAAATGATTCAAAATCAAAGTAAAATTTATTACTAAATAATAATTCTTTTTATTTTTTGTATCATTTAATAAGCTTATATATTTTTTTGATGAAAAATATATTATTTAAATTATATTTGTATCACTCATAATTTATTTTGTAATTAATATTTATATAAATTATTTAAATTATATTTAAGGTTTACGAGTTTAAAGGTTTAAGTATTTAGGGGCTTCTGGGTTTAGGAGTTTAGAGATTTATGTATTTAGACATTTAATGGTTTATAAGTTTTATTTAAACAATTATATAACAAAAAATTTATATTTTTTATTTTTTATCATTTTTGAAGGTCATAATATCCTTTGAAAATATAACAATTTTTAAATTTCTTTTATATGTGAATACTATATTTAGTTATGATGATCTTAATAATTATATATCATGTAAATTCAATATAAACAATTATATTGATAGATATTATATTAATGATCAAAAAATAAATTAATAAACTATTATTAAAAAGAAAGAAATTATTTAAAATATATTTGCAAAACATAAATTTATTCAAAATCAAAATAAAATATATTACTAAATAATAATTTCTTTGATGTTTTGCTTCTTTTTATAAGTTTATATTTTTTTATTAAAAGTTAATTATTTAAATTATATTTGTCTTCCTCATAATTAATTTTTAATTTATAAATCTATAAAAATAAACTAATAAATAATTAAAATGAATATTTAAAACTATAATGAATACAAATAAAATAGAGATTTATTATTTATTATTTAGGATATACTAGTTTAATGGTTTAAGTATTTTTGGTATTTTGGGTTTTAGTGATTTAGGTGTTTAGGCCTTAAGTGATTTATAGTTTTTATTTAAAGAATGAAAAAATAAAAAATTTAATTTTTTGATTTTTGTTAATTTATGAAAGTTATAACCTTTGAAAATATAATAATTTTTAATTTTTTTAAATGTGAATATAATATTCAGTAATAATTATATTAATAATTATATATAATGTAAACTCAATATAAATAATTTTATTAATAGATATTATAATAATGATCAAAAAAAAATTAATAAACTATTATTAATAAGAATGATATAAATTAAAATATAATTGTAAAATCTAAAATGATTCAAAATAAAAATAAAATATATTATTAAATAATAAATTTTTGTTTTTAAAATTTTGAATCTTTTTATAAGGATGTATATTTTTTTTGATGAAAAATAAATTATTAAATTAGATCAGTCTCACTAATTATTTATTTTGTAATTAATATATCTATAAAAATAAACTGATAAATAATTAAAATAAAAATTTAAAATTATACTTAATAAAAATTAAATTGAGATTTATGATTTTTTATTAATGTACACCTGTTTAATGGTTTAAGTATTTAAAGGTTTTGTCATTTAGGAGTTTAGCAATTTATGTTTTTAAGCATTTATTGGTTTATAGGTTTTATATAAACAATAAAATAACAAGAAAAAAATTGTAATTTTTTCTAATTTTCATATGTTATAACCTTTGAAAATATAATAATATTTAAAATTTTTTGAAATGTGAATACATTATTTAGTTATAATAATATTTATAATTATACATCATATAAATTCATTTTTAACAATTTTATTGATAGATAATATAATAATGATCAAAATCTAAATTAATAAACTATTAATAAAAAGATTGATATTAATTAAAAAATATTTACAAAACCCAAATTGATTCAATATTAAAGTAAAATATATTACTGGATAATAATTTTTAATTTTTAAATTTTTACTTCTTTTATAAGCATATATTTATTTTGATTAAAAACAAAGTAATTAAAATATATATGTCGCTCTCAAAATTTAATTTGTAATAAATATTTTTATAAAAATAAACTAATAAATTATTAAAATGAATATTTAAAATTATAATAAATAGAAATAAAAATTAGATTTATTAATTATTAAGTAGTATATAGCGATCTAATGGTTTATGTATCTAGGTATTATGAGGTTTAGGAGTTTACTGATTTAACTGTGTAATCATTTAGTGGTTTATAGGTTTTATTAATAAAATAAAATAATATAAAATTTATTTTTTTTATTTTTTGATATTTTCAAAGGTTATAACCTTTGAAATTATAATAATTTTTAAATTTTTTTTAAATGTGAATTCAATATTTAGTTATAATAATCATTATATTTATATATCATATAAATTATATATAAACAATTTTAGTGATAAATATTCTAATAATGATCAAAAAATAAATTAATAATCTATTATTAATAAGATAGATATCAATTAAAATATAATTACAAAACCTAAAATTATTAAGAAGAAAAGCAAAATATATAACTATATAATAATTTTTTATTTTGAAAATTTTTTTTTCTTTTAAAAAGTTTATCAATAATTTTTTGATGAAAAATAATTTACATAAATTATATTTGCTTTACTCAATTTATTTTGTAATTAATATTTATATAAAAATAAAGAAATAAATAATTAAAATGAATATTTAAAATTATAATGAAAAAAAAATGAGATTTATTATTTATTATTTTTTCTATAAAATAAATTGATAAATAATTAAAATAACAATTTAAAATTATACTAAATAAAAATTAAAATGAAATTTATGAATTATTATTAATGTACATCGGTTTAATGATACAAGTATTTAGAGGTTTTGTCATTAGGAGTTTAGCGATTTATGTTTTTAGGCTTTTAGTGGTTTATAGGTTTTATTTTATAAAATAAAATAACAAAAAAAATTTATATAATTTTTTATCTTTTTCATAAGTTATAACATTTGAAAATATAATAATATTTAAAATTTATTGAAATTTTAATACAATATTTTGTTATAATAATATTAATAATTATATATCATATAAATTTAATATATATAATTTTATTGATAGATATTATAATAATGATCAAAAATTAAATTTATAAATTATTAATATTAAGATAGATATTAATTAATATATATTTACAAAACCCAAATTGATTCAAAATTTATGTAACTTATATTACTTGATAATAATTTTTAATTTTTAAATTTATACTTCTTTTATAAGCGTATATTTTTATTAGATAAATAATATATCTTTTAAATTATATTTATCCCACTCATAATTTATTTTGTAATAAATATTTCTAAATAAATACACAAATAAATAATTAAAACAAATATTTAAAAATATAATAAATGGCAATAAACATTAGATTTATTAATTATTAAGTAGTATTTAGCAATTTAATGGTTTATGTATTTAGGCATTACAGGGTTTAGGAATTTACTTATTTAAATTTATATGCATTTAGTAGGGCTACTCGCGGGACTCGGAGATTCGTAATCTGACCAAAAGTTTTGTCCCTAAAGAATCAGGACTGAGAAAATCTGTTGACTTTGACTTTTCCCATCCTGTTCTGTCCCGTATTTTACCTTTTGGGATGGTTCCGGATCTTTATCAATATCAATCCCGAGAACCATCCCATCCTAAAAAACTGATACTAGAACCAGATATATATATATATATATATATATAACATGAAGATGCCACCAATTCTGTTACTGCCCATCCAATTCTGACGCACTTATTGCTATTGTGACGAGTTCTAAGCTACCTCACGCCAGTCTAGCCATGTTCAGTTAGTTCCAGTCATTGTCCGTCACACTTCAGGTTGCCTCAACATGTCTCAGATGCCACTAGCAATTTGGTTTGTTTTTCTAACGAGAATTGAGTGATTAATTATTATTATTATATGTCTCAGTAAGTTTTGTTGAGTATTGGTTGTGGTGTTGTGGTTGGGCCGAATGTGTTACAGTTAGTTTTGTAGAGCTTGCTTGTTTGAAATATTTATATGTATTTATGCTTAACATATCATATTAATTAATGGCAATATAGATGGCAAAATCCAGCGGTAAACCAAAAATACAATAAATTGAAGATGATCACATCTCAATTGATAAAAGTACTGGTAAATCCAATCATCATCCTTTCACGAACTCTCCTATTATTATGGCAGGTTCTTCAATTACAATTGTAAAAGAAAGTCAAGGTACTTCTGAACCTCAGGCTCATAAAAAGTATAATTCTGCTGTTTGGGGAACTTATGAGATATTAGTTGATTCAGAGGGAAATGAAACTGGTAGGGCAGCTTGTATATGGTGTATGAAAGAATACTTGGAAAAAAGAGATCAAGGTACTTCGGGTTTATGGAAATACTTGAGAAAGACTTGTATGAAATTTCCACACAAAAAAGAATTAATAGAAGCTCACAAAGGTAAAGACAAGTCACAATCTTTGTTGAGTTTCACTAAAGGTACTAGTTCAAAGGATAACAAATTAACTTGTTGACAATTTGATCAACAACTAGTTAGGGAGACTTTGGTGAAAATGATAATAAAAGATGAATTGCCTTTTTGTTTTGTTGAGAGGGATGGGTTAAAGGAGTTTTGTGAAGTTAGTGTGCCTCAATTTAAAATTCCAACTAGGTACTCTATATTGAGAGATTGTTTTTCTTTGTTTGTGAAGTAAAAGAAGAAATTATTTGATAGTATATCATATCATTGTTGTAGAGTTTCATTATCTGCCGACACTTGGACTAGCATTCAAAATTTATCTTATATATGTTTGACTGTTCATACATTGATTCTCAATGGAATATGCATAAAAGGCTTTTGAACTTTTGCGTAATTAAAAGTCATTTAGGAGTTAATATTAGAAATGCTATTGAATTTTACATGAATGATTGGGGTTTGAGAAAGTTGATGTTCAGTACTATTGACAATGCATCAAATAATGATGATGCAGTTGAACGATTGAAAAAAAGGCTTGAGAATAAAAGTGTTGTACCTTTGAGAGGCGAGCATTTTCATATGAGATGTTGTGCTCATATCTTAAACTTAATTGTCAAAGATGACATTGCAGTAGTTGATGGTTCTATTCAAAAAATTAGAGGTGTGGTGAAATATGTGAGGAGCAGCCCTAAAAGATTAGATATGTTTAAGTTATGTGTTGAAGAAGCAAACTTGACATATGGATCTTCATTGCAATTAGATTGTCCTATAAGATGGAATTCAACTTATTTGATGCTACAATTTGATATAAAATATCAAAAAGAATTTGTTAAGTTGGAGGACAAAGCTAAAAGGTTTTTGAAGTAGTTTGGTTCAAACATTCCAACTGAGAGAGACTGAACAAATGCCAAAATTTTGGCTCGTTTCTTGAAAACATTTTATGAGGGAACTTGTAAATTTTCTGGCTCATAATATTCTACCTCTAGTGTTTGTTTTCCTCAGATTATTCGAATTTTGAAAAAAATTGAGTTTTGTGAAAATAGTAGAGATACAATGGTGTCTGAAATGGGTATGAAAATGAGGCATAAATTCAACAAATATTGGGGTTCTCTTCAGTCAACAAATATTATGCTTTTTGTTGCAATAGTGTTGGATCCTAGATATAAGCTCAAATATCTCAAGGTTAAGTACACTTAGCATTATGGAGAAGAATTGGCTAAAATTTGGTGAAAAAGGTTATAAATACTTTAAATGAGATGATAGATGATTATAATGATTTAAATGAAGATGAATCAAAAGAAGATGATTTCTCTTCTACTGTGTTGAAGAAAAATGATGATTTCTTTGATGGTAGTGAAACTTATGTTGATGATTTTTTTGTTGAATTGGAGAAAAAACAAGAAGTTGCAGCTTTGGAAGAGTTGGATAGGCACTTTGAAGAGAAACTTGAAAAAAATAGAATTGATTTTGATGTCCTAAACTGGTGGAAGGTAAATGATGTTAGGTATCCTTCTTTGGCAAATGTAGCATGGGATCTATTTGCTATCCAAGCATTTACTGTAGCCTACAAATCTATATTTAGCAATGGGTAGAAAACTTTAGATAAATTTAGGAGTTCTTTAACACCAATTATAGCTTAGGTTCTCATATGTCTACAAGATTGGTTGAGAAGGTCAAACAAACCTATTGAAATTGAAGAATTAGTTCAAGACCTTGATGGTAATGAATCAGGTTAGTATACAAATCTCGTAAATTTTAATTTCACTTTTACTTATTTTATTCATTCAATTTAATATAAATATGGTTCAATTACAATTTTTAGAGAGGTCACAAGATCCAAATATTCTTCCAACTATAGTTGGCCAACTAAATTTGGAATGGGTGTATTAAATTGTTTAAGATAATATTTAGTTTTTTTATTACTCTTTCATCTTAGAAATTTATGTCTACATGATTAACAAGTTTTAATCTTAGGTTGTCCTTCTACAGTGGAGGAAGAAAAGGGAGGAATTGTAGAAGTGATAATTAATTGGTTTTGGATTTTCGTTGCTATTCCGGGATGGACCTTTTAAATGATTATTATCATGGTCATTTTTAGTTGTAGTTTTTTGTTATTTAAGCTGTTTAATTTTAGCCAATTACTTAAGTAGTAATGATGTACCAATGTTTGTGGTCATCTTTAGCTATTCCTAATATTTTAAGTAATTGTTTAAAAAATGTAGTATTGCTATTATGGTAACTTTCACTCGGCTAACAAAGCCAAATTGTGAAAAAAAACAAAGAACCAAATTAAAGCACACAACTCTGTCCCGTTCTATTTATCATTTCTATCCTTTTCTGCACATCAAAGCTTTTGGCAAGGTAATAGAAATCGTTTGTGGTATTCAGCCTATTGACAAAACAAAATTGGCCCCTATTTGAGTTTGAAAGATACATACTAAGGAATGATAAATGGTACAACAAAAGGATTCGACATGAGTTAACTTGGCCGGTTTTAAGAAAAATAAATTAAAAAAAACATTCG